>CM057828.1:37566909-37649565 GCA_030068075.1 Paguma larvata | reverse complement strand
ACACCTATAGCAGTATCCATTCATTATCTTACAGTTCTGTAGATTGGAAGTCTAGGTGGGCTCAGCTGGGTTCTATGCTCAGGGTATCACAGGGCCAAAGGCAAGGTGTCTACTGAGCTGGGCTCTTATCTGGTAGCTCTTGTGAGCTCATACAAATTGCAGTTATAGGACTAAGGTCCCATTTCTTTGCTTGCAGCAGACTTGGCATGGTCCTCTCCATCTTCAAAGTCCAGCCACAGTGTGTCAACCCCTTCTCATGCTTTGCTTCCTCCCTCTCTGGCTCCCCTTCTGCCACCAACCTGAGAGACATGTCTACTTTTAAAAGCTGCTGAGATGAGGAGCTCCTGGGTGGCTCAGTTGGCCTAAACATGTGACTTCAGCTCAGGTCATGATCTTATGGTTCATGGATGCAAGCTCTATGTCAGGCTCTTGCTGACAGCTCAGGTTCTGGAACCTACTTTGGATTCTGCATCTCCCTCTCTCTCTTCCCCTCCCCTGCTCATGTTCTGTCTCTCTCTCTCAAAAATAAATTAACATTAAAAAAATTTTTTTTAAGTTGCTGAGATGAGATAATCTCCTTATTTTAAGGTCAACTGACCATATAACAAAGCCTAATCACAGGAGCGATATCCCATTATATTTAGAGGTTCCAAGGGAACCCTGCCTGGGTGGCTCAGGGTGATGATGTCATGGTTCATGGGTTTGAGCCCCATGTTGGGCTCTATGCTGACAGCGCAGAGCCTGCCTGAGATTTTCTCTCTCTCCCTCTTTCTTTCTCTCTCTTAAATAAATAAACTTGACCACGGGGCTCAGTAAATAATAGTTCCTTACCATATTACATTTCAATGAACATTCCTTGATCCCTTACTATAATCTAATAACTAATTTAAAGGAAATGAATAAGATTATCTGTTAGGTTAAGGAGTTTCCACATTAGTGGAGGAAACTGATATTGAAAGGTAATTTCAATATGATAGTAAGAGCTAACACATACAGAATTTACTAAGTGCCTATTGCCACTATAAGCACTGTGTGTATATATTATCCTACAGGGTAAGGGAGGGGATATAGATAAAGCAGCATACTGTAGAAGCACAGGGGAGTGTACTTTAGTGAGAACTGAGGGGAGGAACAGATAGCCATGGTATCAGGGAAATCTTTGAGAAGGTAATTTATCCTTGTGAAGGATAGAAATTAGCTAGGCGCAAACATGACGTATATGTGAGAAGGAGATGGAGCTGGGCAGAGTGGTGTAGGGATTGGGAATTTTATATGCATAAGGCAGAAAGAGGGACAGGTTAATAGTATCAGAACACAAACATAAAGAAAATCTGTAACATACAAAGCTGCAGATGTAGAGAGTAACCTTATTGCAGAAGGCCTTCTATATAAACAAGGAGACATACTTACCATAAAAACAATGGGGGTGAGGGGCGCCTGAATGGCTTAGCCTGTCACTTCGACTCAGGTCATGATCTCACAGTTCATGGGGTCGAGCCCGGGTTGGGCTCTGTGCTGACAGCTCAGAACCTGGAGTCTGCTTTGGATTCTGTGTCTCCCTCTCTCTCTGCCCTCCCCTGCTCATGCTTTGTCTCTTTCTCTCTCTCTCTCTCAAAAATAAACATTAAAAATTAAAAAAAAAAAAGTGATGAGGATGATTGGAGGATTTGAAAAATAACCACACAGAATTATTTAGAGTAGCTCAGACAGCCCTAGGTAAAATGTGAAGAAGGTTTAATTTATCTGTGAAATATTTCTCTCCTTCTCAACCATTTATCCTGTGACTCATTCTTGCTATTAGCAGATTTAATCAACCCTTGGCATAAACTGAGAATTAAGATCTTTGTTAATTAAGGCTTAAAATATGACCTGTCTCATTTTAAAAGAAAACTCTCAAAAGACTGAAAAGTTGTCAGTGCAAAGATAAGTCATCCAAACCCTCATATATTTAGGCTGGAAGGGGCATTGCCTTTTCTTTCAATTTGGAAGACTGGTTTGAATGGCCACTGGAGCTATAGAGGGAAGATAATGGGATGGTTAGGGACTGTGGTGTCCTGCTACTTTCTTCCTCTGCTCATTTGTCCATTTGGATTGCGTCTTTGAGCATTAGGCATGTCCTACTGTGTTGTCCCCAATTACACTTCAGTCTAGTAGTTTGGCTAGTCTAAATGACCTCACAGTTCCTTGGAACTTACAGAGAAAGTCTTTTCCTACCCACCATCATTACTTAAAGATAACAAATCAACGAATACTTGGAACACCACTATTAAGACAGTGGAGACTTGTGGTTAAAAATTAATATTAAAAAATTCCTAAACGAAATATATATATATACATACATACATATATATATATGTGTATATATATATATACATATATATATGTGTATATATATATACATATATATATATAATTCTAAACGCATATATATATAGCGTGGTGAAAATCTCTCCTTTTTATTGTTTAAGCTTCACCTGTCTGGCCTGCTTTCCCTCTTCTGTTAATAGTAATGCATATCTTTTTCTGGAAGGAGAGGAGTATTATTTATTTCATGGCCCAGAGTCTTGGAATTATCCATCAAAGTCCCCTGGCCAAGAGTGGATACATGAACCAGTCAGGATTCCTGACTGCAAATAACAGGCTGACACTGCCTATTTGCTTTAGTTTTCTATTGCTTTGCATGACAGTACAAAAAACTTAATGGCTTAAAACAACACAGATTTTTAAATCATCATTTCTCTTGCTCAAGAGTCTGACACGTTTTAGCTGGGTCTTCTGCTCAGGGTTTTGCAAGGCTGAAATCAAGATGTAGCCGGCTGCATCTTCAACTGAGGCTTAGGCTCCTCTTCCAAGGTCTCTGGTTGTTGACAGCATTGAATTCTTTCTTGTTGTAGGTCTGCGGTCCCCATTTTCTCTCTGGCTATCAGCTGGAAACTGGCTGTCAGCTACTAGAGGCAGCTCTCAGGTCCATGCCATGTGGCCTCCTTCAGAGGCAGCTCACAGCATGGTGTCCAGACCAGTAGGAGAATCTGTCTCCAGAACAGATTCAGTTCCTCCTTTAAGAGTGTTTCCTATTGGGGTGTCTGGGTGGCTCACTTGTTGAACATCCACGTCTTGATTTCAGCTCAGGTCATTATCCCAGGGTCATGGGATTGAACTGAATGTAGGGCTCCGTTCATGCCGAGTGTGGAGCCTACTTAAGATTCTCTCTCTCTCTCTCTCTCTTCCTCTGCCTCTCTCCCTGCTCATCTAAAATTTTTAAAAAAAATGAGCTTTATTAATTCTGGCCCACTCAGGATAATCTTAAAGTTGTTTTGTTTTTTACATTTTAAAATTTTAAATTGAAAAAATTAAATTGTCTTAAAATATATATAACCTAGAATTTATCATTTTAAGTGTAAAGTGGCATTAAGTACATTCACATTGGCGTGCAACCATCACAACCATCCATCCACAGAACATTTTTCATCTTGAAAAACTGAAACTCTGTACCCATTAAAGAATAACTCCATCTTTCCACCCCCTCAATCCTTGGAAACCGTCATTATGCTCAATCTCTGTATGAACTTGACTACTTTAAGTATCTTATATGAGAGAAATCGCATACTATTTGTCCTTTTGTGACTGGCTTATGTCAGTTAGCATAAGGTCCTCAAGGTTTATTCATGATGTAACATGTGTTTGAGTTTTTTTCCTTTTTAAGGTTGAGTATATTTCTGTGTGTGTGTGTGTGTGTGTGTGTGTGTGTGTATGCATACATTACATTTTGTTTATTCATCTATCATTGGACATTTGGGACTTTTCCACCCTTTTACTGCAGTGGATAATACTGCTATAAATATGAGTATGCAAATATCTTTTCATCCCCTTGCTTTAAATTCTCTGAGTTTATATTCAGAAGAGGAATTTCTGGATCTTATGGTAATCCTATTTTTAATTTTTTGAAGAACAATCATCCTGTTCTCCATTGCATCTGCATCATTTTACATTTCCACCAGCAAGAAAATCTGCTTTTGATTAACTAAAAATCAACTGTCTGAGATATTATTTACATCCTTCACTTTTGTTATGTAATAAAACCTAATCAGGGAGTGAAATCCATTATCACAGCGTTTCCTGACACTCAAGATGAATGGATTATATGTGGTTTGTACACCAGAGACAAGAATCCTGGGTGCCACCTTAGAATTTTGCCCACCATACTTCCATAAGCAGAAAAGATATTTATGGAAGGGATGTTGAGTGGTTCCAAAATTAGTGGGAAGATTGAAGAATGAACCACCAAAATGAGCAGGGACAAATGTAAGGCAAGCAATAACAAATATAGCTCAAGATCATACTATGTGAAAACTCTGATAGAATAATATTATTGGTGCCACTACCACCAGATAGCAATTATTATAGCATAGTAATATGTAACGTAGTAATATGTAACATAGTAAATATGATCACTGGTCTCCAAGGGGGTCACTAGTGAACTTCACTTCATGGTTTTCACAGTCCGTATAGTGCTTTCACATTGTCCTTGTGTTGTTCTGTGTGACCAGTATCACATAGCAGACATTGTGCCTCCACTCTTGGTTGCTCTCTCACTCTTCAGAATCACTCGCCCTGTGGGACTCAGGTTGCCATGTATGAAAACACTCAGGCAACATTATGAAGAGATCCACGTGGTGAGGAACTGAAGCCTCCAGCCCAGTGAGTGAGCCTTCTTGGAAGCAGATCTTCCAGCCCCAATTAAGCCTTCATTAGATAACTGCAGTTTTCTCACCAGCAAGCTAAGAATGGTTTTTACGTCTTTAGAGGGTTTTAAGCAAGTAAAGATGAATATGGGAGAGAGATTATATGTACAAGTAATATCTAAACTATTTACTATATGGTCCTTTACAGATAAAGTTTGCTGACCCTTCTACCACCATTGCTGAGAAACGTCATGAACTTTTCTTTCCACTTCCAAAATTTTCTCCATATTCAAAGCCCTTGGCATGAATGCCAAATTGGTCAAGCCTAGTTCTGGTGGCCAAGATTTAACTGTTGAAGAATTGGAAAAGAGAATGTCTAGCCTCATGTAGCTTCTGTGATTGGTGGCATGGTCTTTTCTCCCAACAAGACTCACAGAATGGGAATTATCCTCAATTAAAAAGTGTTCAGGAGCAGCTAGCTGGCTCAGCTGGTAGGGTGTGTGACTCTTGATCTCAAGGTTGTGAGTTCAAGTCCCACATTGGGAGTGGAAATTACTTAAAAATAATAAAATAAAATAAAATGTGTTTAGATGCCAAATAACAAATAACAAGCAGAAATATGACATAGCTCCATCTGAAACAATCAGATTATCCCTCCTTATCATTTAGCAGACAAATTGATTTGTCCAGATGTTGAAATCCTAAAGAGACTAGTATTCTTGTCATCACCTATCTTGGTTTCTGTACTCTTGGTTTTTTGGCCTTTTTCCCCCTATTTTTGGAACTATCCTTCTAATTAATTAATTAGTTATTTAATTAATTTACAGCTAGAGTCAATTTCTGTGCTGGCAACAAAGAACCCTACCTGATAACAAAATTATTGATACTGAGTGAACAAAGATTATCAGATAGAATTTCAAGCTTATTAATAATATTTTATTTCTCCAAGATATTTTGTTACACCAAGAGGCAACTTTTCCCCATAGGAAATATCTCATAACTACTTCACTTTTTGTAAGCAAATGACATGAGAGTATGTTTCTGAACACAAGCATAATAATAAGAATGAGCAAAAAATTATATGCCCATTATAAAACATGACTTAAAACAATAAAGAGGAAATGCCCAATAATTTCTTTCCTCAGTTAGATCTGTAACCATCTCTTCTAGAACTTGTGTGTCAGAACCCTACTCCCTCCATTCATTTACGCAGTTGTTCATTCAGCAAATATTTATGAGCACCTGCCATGTACCAAGTCCCATGTAGTGCTAAAGTAATAACAAAGTAAACATACATTCCCTACAATCAACAACATATAGTGGGCAATAAATCAATTCTGTGATCAAACATAATACCACGAATAGTAGAAGAGCTTCCATTATGTACCCTTGCATTATCTGTGGTGCATTTTTGCCAAAAAATGAATAGCATGACTGTAACTAGGTCTTTTAGACCAAATATCATTCTGTAATGAATAAGGGGGTTAGAAGAACATATTAGATGATAGCATAAGGATTTAATGAGAAAAACTCAAATGTAGGATAGTCTACGGGACAATTGGCCTGGTCTCTTAAAAAATTAATGTTGCAGCTGAGTGAAATAAGTCAGTCAGAGAAGGATAGATATCTTATGTTTTTACTCATATGTGGATCTTGAGAAACTTAAAAGAAGACCATGGGGGAAGGGAAGGGGGGAAAAATAGTTATGAACAGAGAGGGAGGGAGGCAAACCACAAGAGACTCTTAAACGCAGAGAACAAACTGAGGGTGGATGGAGGGATGAGGGAAAGGGGAAAGTGAGTGATGGGCATTGAGGAGGGCACTTGTTGGGATGAGCACTGGGTGTTATATGTAAGCCAATTTGACAATAAATTATATTCATAATAAAAAATTAATGTTGCAAAACATATAAAACTGAGGATATTTTAGAATGAAAGAAACTGAAAAACCTAAGAACCAAATTAAACATGTAAATTTTGATTAGGTTCTGTTTTGGAAAAATATATTATAACTGATTATTGAAAACATTTGAATATAGATTGGGTTTTAGATTGATGACAAGGAATGTTTGTTATTTGTGTTCTAAGATGTGGTCATAATGTTTTGATTATAGAACCAGTCCATAACTTAAGGAGATGTATATATAAAGTGTCATGATGTTGACAGCTTCCTTTCAAATGGTTCGGCAAAATAAAAAATAAATACAAACACACCACATAAATCGATAAAGTGAATATGGCAAGATGTCAATAATATCTAAATCTAGCTGGTGGGTATTCAGGTATTTATAATACTATTCTTTTAGGTTTTCTGTTTGAAATTTTTCATAATAAAATGTTGAGAGAGTAAAAGAGTTTATTGGTGGAAGGCCGTGCTGTGCTTCTCTAATAGGACCAATACCATTGTCTCAGAGGCATTTGGAAATGTGGATGAGGATATTTTTGGTTATCAAATTAGCTGGTGAGCATTACTATGATTTAGTGGGAAGAGAGGTGACAGAAATGCTGAATAACTTGCAGTATAAAGGATTCATATAATATTAAATTACCCTTCTCAAAATGCAAATACCTCCCCCTATTGAGAAATACTAAAAATAAACCAATAAATAACTCTTCCAAAAAAAAATTTCTCCTTACCCCATATACAATTTTAGTGTCTCTTCTTCAATCCACAAAAAAATAGTCCTGACAGATAATCTTTACTCATGGTTTCTACTTTCTTGTTTTTATTCATTCCTTAATTCACTCTAGTTTGGCTTCACACCTACCATTCCTTAAAAACTGGTCTTATTGACTCAGTCAATTGAGCGTTCGACTTTAGCTCAGGTGGTGATCTCATGGTTCGTATGTTTGAGCCCTGTGTTGGCTCTGTGTTGACAACTCAGAGCCTGGAGTCTGCTTCAGATTCTGTTTCTCCTCTCTCTCTGCTCCTCCCCTGCTCATGCTCTGTCTCTCTCTCTCAAAAATAAATAAACATTAAAAAAAACTGATCTTATCAAAATGACTACTGATGTTATTGTTAATCCAATGGACATTGTGCAGTATTTGACCATGATGAATATGCTTCCTCCTCCTTGAAAATTTCCCTTCATCTTCTCTGATACCGCTTCCTTCTGGTTTTCCTCCTGATTCTCAAACTACTCTTCATTTTTTTCAAGATTTTTATTGTTATGTAATCTCTACACCAATGTGGAACTCGAACTTAACAACTCTGAGATCAAAAGTCGTAGGCACTACTGACTGAGCAAGCTAGGTGCTCCTCAAACTATTACTTTTAAGACTCTTTTCACATACTCCTTTTTCTCTGCTTATACCTGATTTCATAGGATTTCACGAAGTTTTTCTCAGATCCCCACCTCCAGACCAGATATTACCTCTAAGTTCCATACCTATTGATACACTTGCCTACTGACATGAAAATATCCAAGTCTTACAAACATGAAATGGAACTTAGCTCCCCACATATACTTGCTTCTTATCTTAGAATCTTTATTTTAAGTAATGACTGGGATTTACTCAGTGCTTTGTGACTCCACGGTAAAGACATTTATCCAAGAAGGCCAGGGAGGGGAGGGGTAGGGACACGATGGCTTCTGGGAGGAGATGATACTTAAGCAAGATAATTAATCAAAGAAGAATTGGAGGAGGTGTTTGGGAGTGATACAATGTGAATTAGGACACTCCACTGGAGGAAAAGAGGTGGAAACAAAAAGACAAGTAAAACTTCTTCTGGAAGTGAAGGTAACTTGCAATTAATGAAGCTACAGGCTTTTTTGGCTGGAAGAACTGGTCAAGAGATACGATTGGAAAGGTAGGCAGGAAATAGAACATGAAGAGCCCTTTATGCCACACGAAAGAGTTTGGATTTTATCCTATCAGATTAGGTTGACAAACTGATTATTCACAGGCTACAGAAGTGGTTTGTTTGGCTCATGATATGTTTAGAAAGTGTTAAATTAGTTGTTACATTTAAAAATTGAGAAATTTCACATGCAAATCTGGACTTCTAGCCTCTCCTGAAGAACTGGGAATTCTGGTAACATTTTCCCAAATTTGACAGACTCTGCTGTCACCACTCTACAATAGTCCCCAACTGATCCACTCTTTTCAAATGTCACTTATGCCATCCGCATGGCCCCTGAGGCCATTGGCAATTGTTACTTTTGCTTCAGAAGAAGGGAGCCATTGAAGATTATTAACGGGGGAGTAGTATCATCAGATATTTGGGTCAGAAAGATCGGTCTGGAAAAAAAGAGAAGTTAGATTCTGGGGAATAGAAAAGGGTGCCATGAAGAAATGAATCTGTAAATTCTAGAGCAACAGTGGGACGTGGGTAAGGAGGGAGAAGAAACTCATCACATTGACCCCAACACCATTTACCCTCCCAAACTGCTGGTTAGACAAGACGCTGTCAGTACCAGAGTGACGTTGGAAACAGCCTCAGCTAGGGCTGTGATAGTACAGATGGGGAGGAGGGGCCAGAAATCCATCAAGCTTAATGATTGATTGCATGCGGGTGTCAAAAACGGAAAGAATGTAAGCGAGTTTCTGAAAGGATGATGAATGACAGGGTCTAAATTTGCTAAAAATCCTCATTTATCACACTGCCAACTAATAGATAAGTTTTCTTGCATTAATTGAATAGATTGGCTTTTCCTGGTGATCAGTTGACTAGATGTATTTTCACATTTCCCTAGTAACTATATATCAAAAAGTTATACGTTGTCTCTGAGTAAAACTTTAGGAAAGGCAAACATAAAATGAACCTAATATATTCTACACTTAAAATTGGCTAAGAGTGGGGCGCCTGGGTGGCTCAATTGGTTAAGTATCCAATTTCGACTCAGGTCATAGTCTCATGGTTTGTGGGTTTGAGCCCTGCTTTGGGCTCTGTGCTGACAGCTCAGATCCTGGAGCCTGCTTTGGATTCTGTGTCTCCCTTTCTCTCTCCCTCTGCCCCTCCCCAGTTTGTGCTCTGTCTCTCAAAAATAAATAAACGTTAAAAAAATAAAATAAAATTGGCTAAGAGTACACATCCTAAAAGCTCTCATCACAAGAAAAAAATTTGTAACCTTATAGGGTGACAGACAGTAACCTGACCTAATGTGGTCATTTCACAGTATATACAAATATGAAATCATTATGTTGCATACCTGACACTGACATGTTGTACATCAATTATATCTCAATTTACCTTCCACTAAAATGAGTGGAAGCTTTGAGTAGAGCTTAGTGATCACTAGGCACAATTAAAGGTACTAGAAAAATGAGCCATGCTAAATTAAGCTCGCTGGTTTATTGTTTCCCCGCTTGTTTTGTTAAGAATGTGAGGCTAATGCTTCAGATTCTGTATCTCCCTCTCTCTCTGCCCTTGCCCTGCTCATACTCTGTCTCTATGTCTCTCAAAAATAAATAAACGTTAAAAAAAATAAAAAATAAAAGAATGTGAGACTAAGTCAGGATAATGTAAATTTTTTTTTAACGTTTATTTTATTTTTGATACATAGAGACAGAGCGTGAGCAGGAGAAAGGCAGAGAGAGAGGGAGACACAGAATCCAAAGCAGGCTCCAGGCTCTGAGCTGTCAGCACAGAGCCCGATGCAGGGCTCAAACTCACAGACTGTGAGATCATGACCCGAGCCGAAGTCGGCCGCTTAACCAACGGAGCCACCCAGGTGCCCCATAAGTCAGGATAATGTAGAGAGAGTCCAAGGGAGTAGCAGCAATTTGTAAAGTTTCTCTAAGCTATGTTTGACTTGACAGCTACATGGTACACATTGGATTTCTTAGTCTGAACAATTTTTCCAACTCCATCATCTATCTATTTTTCTGCTTACTCTCCACATTATCCTAATATCTTTTCCCACTTTTTAGCTCCTCCATTTTCATTTCAGTCACCAGTAGTGTTTTCATCTTGTATCTGTTGGGCTTTAGATACTTCTAGTTTCCACAAACTACATGAATTTTATTTAATCTCCAGTATTATTATACTTAGTGTACCTATCTTTACCTCTGATTCATAATCCTTCCCATTGTTGATACACACACTCTAATTCATGTATTATATGTAAATTATATGTAACTCCCTTGACATTTATTTCTCAAATGATCATTTTAAAAAAATTTAATGTTTATTTTCAAGAAAGAGAGAGAGACAGCACAAGTGGGAGAAGGGCAGAGAAAGAGAGAGACACACAGAATCCCAAGCAGGTCTGAGCTGTCAGCAAAGCCATTGTAGGGCTCGAACTCATAGACTGCAAGATCATGACCTGAGCTGAAGTTGGGTGCTTAAGTTAAGCCCTTAAGTTAAGGGCCACCTAGTTGCCCCTATTTCTCAAATTTTTAAAATTTATTTCAGTTTAATCTTGTTTCAGTTTCATCCTTGTGAGTTCTATCCTTTCTATATCTTATTTTTTTATTTTTATAGATAAAATTTTATCATTCTTTTTATGCGTTTTTAGTACCTATTGCATAGTTATCTGAGTAGCTAAGAATAAAAAAGACTGTATATGCTCCACTCACACTTATGGTTGTACAAGAGGAGATGAAAGATAAGCTGAGAGGGATAAAAGTTAAATTAGCCAGATATAAATAGATATGCAAGACACAAACACATTGAAATTATGAATAAAAATGTCTTTATTCTTATTTTTCTTTATTTTTAAAGTTTTTATTTTAATTACAGTTAGTTAACGCAATGTTATATTAGTTTCAGGTGTACAACATAGTGATTCAAGAATTCCACTTCACCCAGTGCTCATCATAAGAATGTCTCTATTCTTAATTAATTTACATCCAAGTAGCCAATTAGCTAAGATATTTCTATCTGGAAAGGTAACTCATTTTCACTCTTCTTTTAGCCTCGGTTAAAAACAAACCTTGGATTAGATAGGAAGTCCATTTCTCTGCACATATTCATAAAAACCGTTGTAATGTTCTACTTCTTCAGGCACAGGAAGTATTGGTGTGACATCAGATTAGTTCAGACATGAAATGAAAGCTTGAAAGTCTGTGCCTGTAGTCTTGGTCCTGTACTTTCACAGTCATTCTTGTGTGCTTACTGTGACACTCCCTCGGGTTTCCTTTATCTCCACCACTTCTATCATGTTTCAACCCTATGCACCTCATTTCTAGAGATGAACTCTGACCTAGTGTAGTTTTCTCTACTATAAGATTTCTGGTACAGTATTAACTTAATTCTGAAGACAAATTCTTGTCTGAGTAAGGGAAGAAAAGGAGGAAAGCAGAAAAAGAGAGTATTGATATTTTGAAGTGATAGAGCTGTTCTTTATCTTGATTATGGTTATGGTTACATAATGGTGCATTTGTCAAAAATCAGAGAATTATACATGAAAAAGAGTGAAGTTTACTGTAGTTAAATTATACCTCATTGGGAGAGAGAGTGATAAACTACCTAAGTTCTAAGACGGTCAATGTTGCAGCCAGAAAAAACTTACGCCATGTTTATAAAGTCACATTTATATTCCCATGATAATTTTCCTGTAAGATGGTAAATATTACTAACATAATCTTCAATATTGCTTAGTTGCTCTCCTTTTAATTATTTAAGTTTAATTTAATTAATTTTTTATTTAAATTCACGTTAGTTAACAGATCACGTAGTCTTGGCTTCAGGAAGGGAACCCAGTGATTCATCACTTACATATGACACCCAGTGCTCATTCCAACAAGTGTTGGGATGGGCTCCTTACTGCCCATCACCCATTTAACCCACCCTCCCATCCAGCTCCCATTCAGCAACCCTCAGTTTGTTCTCTGTATTTAAGAGTCTCTGATTGTTAGCCTTCCTCTCTGTTTTTATCTTATTTTTCCTTCCCTTCCCCTGTGTTCATCTGTTGAGTTTCCCATATTCCACATGAGTGAAATCAAATGACATCTTTCTCTGACTGACTTCATTCAGTTAGTTACTCTCCTTTTTAAAACTTTAGAAGAAAACAGTTAAGTTCTCAAAAGCCATCTTACACTCTAGTCACTTGTTTTTCAGAAGTTTAAATTTGAACTTCAGTGAATATCAAACTGGTTAACTAAGTGGTGGGGAGCCAGACTCTAAGACAGCCCCCAGTGAGTCCCGGTGGTATATCTCTCCCTCCCTCCTTTTCTCTCTTTTTATCTCTCTATTACTCTGTTTCTACACCTCTTTTTTTTCTACTTCATTCTTCCTAGATCTTCCTAGATCTCTCTTTCTCTTTCTGTCTCTCTCTTTCCAAATCTATGTCTCCTCTTCCCACTGCTACTTTAATTTTCTTTCCTCCTCTTGTCCCATCACTTCTTCCCCTGCCCCCTAAATCTTTCCATCTCTCTTTCCCTCTATTTAAAAAAAATTTAATGTTTATTTATTTTGAGACATAGAGAGAGAGAGAGAGAGAGAGAGAGAGAGAGAGAGCGCATGAGGGGCAGAGAAAGAGAGGGAGAGGGAAAGAGAGAATCCTAAGCAGTCTCCATGCAGGCAGTGCAGAGCTCGACATAGGCCCCATCTCATGAACCATGGGATCATGACCTGAGCCAAAATCAAGAGTCTGATGTATAACTGATTGAGCCACCCAGGCACCCTGCCCTTCCATCTCTCTTTATCTATCATACTCTCACCTCCCCTTGCCTTCTCATCTCTCACCTCCCCTTGCCTTCCCATCTTACATCCCTTCTTTCTCTCCCCACTTTCCTCTCTTTTCCTTTTGTATCTTTCTCTTTTTTTTATTTTTGCATCATCTCTCATTATTTACTCTATGTATGTTTTTTACCCTTCTCTTCTGAAGGATGCCTGCCTTCAATTCTAAGATTCTAATATCAATTTAATGATAGAAGTCAATTTAAAAGTTCCCATCAAAGTTTTTTGAAATACAAACCATCTCAGAAGTCTAGAGGGTGTGAAAACCCTCAGCAATCAATGGCAGTATTGAGAATCAGGAAGACAATAAAGCCTTAGAGTAGCTAATGTAAATTTCTCAAAGTTTATGAGCCCATATACTTTACATATGAGAGCTTCTACTTTTCCACTCCAGGTCTTATTAGACCTGTAAATTAGAGAGAAAAGAAGAAAAGAAAAAAAAAAAAAGAAAAAGGAGGAGGAACACTGTTAAATCAGATTCTTAGCAGCAAGCGAGTGGTGACACCTGAAGAGCAAAAGACTATATAGTTTAAAAACTATAACAACAAAAAGCAGACCCAAGCCCTGAGAAACCACAATAGCAAGGACCCAGCCAACTAATGAGCAAAAAGTCATACTCTTCAGTAGTTTGGGACAAACTTTTATATAATAGTGAATATTCATTGTAATAAATAAATTCTGGAGAAAGTATCACATTTTATTCGGCTTTTTAAGAAGGCAAGAACATACTTTGTGAATATTTGGATAAAATATTAAAAAGTGTGAACTTTAATGTATAAGCTCTGGACATTAAGAAAATTTAGATACGAGGAATATCACATGTTGAGATGATTTTAATACAAAGTTAATTACATTAAATAAAGCCCGACTCTAAGTGGTTTTTTTCTGTTGTTGTTGTAGGAAAAAAAATTCATAAATTTAGCTTTAGCACAGTAGAGTCCAACAGATCCTAAGACACTAATGCCCTTGAAATTAGAAATTTAAAATGATACAAAGAATTTTAGAGGTCTGCCTCAATCTCATCTTAAGCAAAAGCCTGAAACTGGTTCAACAGGTGACTCAGAGATCAACTTCCTTCTGCCCGTGAACATAAGTTAGCAAGTTTTTACACTCCTTACTAGTTATTAATAAAAATGGATCCCATAGATATGTTTTCATTCTCCAGCTAGTCCAAGATCCTTTACGGTACATTGAATTTCTTCTATTCTCTTACACTGTGAAGCACCCTGTCACTTACATTGTGCATGCTTGACAAATGCTTATGATAGATTAACTGAGTAATACTGGAGTTTCCAACAGGGGCTGTGACAAACATAATAGATTCTTTTCAAGTGTGGTTCATACATGGACATTGTAGTCATTTCTCAGGCGCCATAGATTAAACTTCCTCCTAATGCTTATCAGAGTTATTTTAAATAGCTTTTGTTGTCTGATTATAAAGCTAAATTATTCTCATTGCAAAATTATCAGGAAACAATAAAATATATAAAGAAGAAAATAAGGCTGCCTGTAATTCCATTACTCAGAAATCTGCTAATATTTTGGTGCATAGAATATCTTCCAGATTTTTTTCTTTTAAATACATTCATGAATACATACACATGTTTATTTATTTATTAAAAAAATTACTGAAGCTTAATCAACATATAACATCATATTAGTTTTAGGCATACAACAAAATTATTCGATATTTGTATATATTATGAAATCATCGCCATAGTAAGTCTAGTTAACATCCATCACCATATATATTTACAAAATATATATTTCTTAATGATGAGAACTTTTAAAATGTACTCTCTTAGCAATGTTCAAATTTGCAATATGGCACTATTAACTAAAGTCACCATGTTGTACATTATATCTCTATAACTTATTTATTTTATAACTGGAAATTCATACCTTTTGATCTCTTTCATGCATATTTCCCAGCCTCAACCCCCTGCCTCTGTCTGGCAACCACCAACTGCTCTCTGTATCTATGAGCTGTTTTTTTTTTTTTTTTCATGATTCTATATACAAGCAAAATTACGTGGTAGTTTTCTTTTCCTGTCTGACTTATTTCACTAAGTATAAAGCCCTGAAGATCCACCCATGTTATCACAAATGGCAAGATTTTCTTCTTTGGTATATATTTTGGTATATATATATATGTATATATCTTCTTTATCCATTCTTCCATTAATGGATACTTAAGTTATTTCCACTTGGTTATTGTGAATAATTCTGCAGTAAATATGGTGCTGCATATATCTTTTTGAGTTACTGTTTCATTTTCTTTGGATATATACTTGGAAGTGGAATTGCTTCCACTAAAATCTATTTTTAGATTTGTGAGGAACTTCCACACTATTTTCCATAGTGGCTGCACCAATATACATTCCCACCAAGAGTGCACAAGTGTTCCCTTTTCTCCACATCCTCACTCACATGTGTTATTACTTGATTTTCTGATAATAGCCTTTCTAACAGGTGTGAGGCGGTATCTCATTCTGGTTTTGAACAGGTTTATTTTTAAGAAAACAAAAGTAAGATCACTGTACACAGACTTTAATAATCATTAATATAGGCCTACTGTATATAAATGTACTTTATTTTATTTAATCAATCTTCTTTTGATGACTTTTCAGGCATTTTACAATTTCCTATTAAAAATGCATAGATAAACATCTTTGACTCATCCTTATTACAGAAAAATTCCTTGAAATGTAATTGTGTAACAGAAGTTTGAGCTCTGAGCATGAGATCAGTAAACATTGATTGACCATCAAACTATATGACTGATTATAGGGACATAAGTATTGTTTAGCTAATTTGGAATGCTTAATCTTTCAGGCATATAAAGGTGTATTATAAAAGTATATTTTTGAGATATTTCTAAATAGCTCCTCTGACAAGTATTTTGAAATGAATATTTAGTAAGGAAACTTCTGACAATTTTTTTGGTCTAAAGTTTTGGATAAACTCAATACACACTTAACTGTTGAAGTCTTTATATCAATATCTTCCATGGGGAAATACTAAACCACAGTTGTTTTTGTGGTTGATAATTTGCAGTGATGTTCAGCATTAATAATGTCCCCTGCCAATGACAGGGTGATTCTTTATAACTGTAGTTTGATTATCACATATCAGGGGAAGTGGTAAATTCATACAAGAGATTAAAACTGTTTTTGTTAATTCAAGGATCTTGGGCAGATATTGACCTTTATGTGACGATCTAGTTAGTTGAGTTTCAGAGAAAGCTTTTGTTTGTTTGTTTTAATGTTCATTTATTTTTGAAAGAGACAGAGAGACAGAGGGAGAGGGGCAGAGATAGAAGGAGACACAGAATCTGAAGTAGGCTCCCGGCTCTGAGTTGTCAGCACAGAGCCCAAGGCAGGGCTCGAACTCACGAACCATGAGATCATGATGTGAGCTGAAGTTGGACGCTTAACTGACTGAGCCATCCTAGTGCCCCCAGAGAAAGCTTTTTGATGAAATTATAGTCAGATGAATTCATAAATTCTTGAAAATTTTATGTAAGGCAGTTAATATAACAAAGTTAACATAATGTAGCATTTAGGAGCATGCAACAGCTTTGATATTTGACACCTTGGGATGGAATCCTACTGTTTTCTCCAGAGCAAGTAACAACTTCTTTAAACACATGTTTTCTCATTTTAAAAATGGAAATGATTATTTTCTTAAAATTATTGACAAAATCAAATGAGATAATGCAAAGTGCATGCCGTATGGTAAGCCGTCAAAAAAATATCAATCCTTCTTCTTTGTAATGATACTCTACTTCCAGCAGGTACTCATTTCTACTGTTGAGAGATCAGCATTCAACTTCAACATGTTAACAATGACCATTAAAATTAAGTCCATATTAGTATATAGTTCTGTATAATTTGGAGGATAATCATACAAATATGTACAACCAGACTAATTTTATTGATTGTTAGGAAAAAAAAATCCTGAATTAGTAAAGAGTGTGAATTACAAATTTGGGGTGTGCCTGGGTGGCTCAGTCAGTTAAACGTCCAATTGCGTTCAGGTCATGATCACTCGGTTCATGAGTTCGATTCCCATGTGCTTCGGATTCTCTTGTCTCTCTCCCTTTCTGCCCCTCCCCCCTCTCAAACATAAATAAACATTTAAAAGAAACTGTAAACAATATTTTAAAAAGTAAAGATAGCTATATTACTTTGAAAGTCATTTAATAACTATAAGTAAACTAGAGGTTTTCAATAAGTTCTTTGAGGGAATACATGTTGTTACAGAAATAAAACTAGCACTTTTTCCCTTATAGATTGTTAGTAAGGTATTTTGTGCTCTCAAAACTTTTTTGAGTAACTACACTAACTGCCCAAGTAGTTTAAAACATTTCCCCCTTAAAATCTCATTCTCTTAGAGAACATTGTACTCATAAAGGCAAAATTGATCAACTTAGATTTTAAAAAGTACAGGTTGACTTATTGTGATTTTTCTCATGGTGTGAGTGTTCATATATAAGCTGGTTAAAGGAAAAATGAGAGGAAAATAACCTTTTCTTGACACCACTTTGATTTTAATTTTAAACAACATTGAAAGCAATGTCAGGTTTAAGCTAAAACATTGTAAGATGTTAGAAGTCCTAAGAGTTCAACTTAATTCAACTAATAAATATTAAACTTACAATATGAGTCCAGCATTGTGTTAGGAATACAAAACTGAATTTTAGGTGAACGTTAATGCTGGTGGGGAATTTAGAGATAATTTAGTACAATCCCTGTAATGAACAGAGAAGGAAATTAAGGCCCCTGAGAGATGAAGTGGCTTTCCCATAGTTAGTAGATTAAGTAATAGCGCCAAGATTAGAACACTTCCAATTTGGTATTCCTTGCATAGCCTCACACTAACTGCTCCACGGTTTTACAAAACATACTTGGTACAGTTTTTACATTGAGTAGAGAGCTCTTGTGACTGGGCTATCCCAACAAAGCAGGTTGGGAAAATTTCCATGAGAGTCAGCATCTCAAAATAGCAGCGGGTCACTGCAGTTTTGTTCCTAACTCTGTAAGAAAAAAAGAAATTCTAATTATACAACTGGGACTGGACAACCAGTCCCTCTCAACAAACATTTAAATGCTTAACCATGTGCCTCGCTCTGTGTTATGCTCTAGGAATATAAAGTAGACTCAAACAGTTTTTGTCCATAAGAAACTAATAATCTAATGGAGGAAACAAACCTATAAGGAGATTCATTTCAGTAAATTTACACGGCCCAAACCAATCCCTAGGAAAATGCATTTCAATTTTTAAAAAATCATTATTTGTTAAGATTTAGTTATATTTTTAAGGTGTTTTGGCCAGGCAAAAATACCCAAATCCTACTTCAATACCCCTCTAAGGAGTTCCTGTGGCAGGAATATATAAATGAAACAATAACAAAGTAAAGCAAAGTTAGCACCTTGGCTGCTGACCTCAACGCAGAGGAATATGTTTTACTCAACTATAAATATCAGGGGAGCAACCATTTTTCTGATCTAATTGGATTTAAATTACTTTAGGTCAAAGTACCTTTAGCATTCAAAGTCACATTTTAGATCTTATTCTGGTCACACAGAATAAAAATAAATGTGAGATTGAAGGTAAGCTAGCTAATTAGGCTTCTGACATTCTGGATCAGCCCCAATCTTAATGTTCTGATAGCCTGGAAGAAAGCAAATCAGACAGAGTGCCGACTGCCGGTATTTCACACTTGGAATCCCACCCACTGTCAAATATGGCCTAATCGATGACTTTAAATCTGATGAACCCTTCCTCTCTACTTGGGCAGTTTGGTGCCCTTGCATAAGGTATGGTTTCCTCTCTAAAGGGTTCTTTCCTTTTATTTGGCCAAATAACCTCCTTGAAAATTCCACTTACATTTTATTTATAAAACTTCTTTTATGGGACACTTAGGTGGCTCAGTTGGTTATGTGTCCAACTCTTGATTTCCACTCAGGTCATGATCTCATGGTTTGTGGTACTGAGCTCTACCTCAGGCTTTGTGCTGACAGCAGGGAACCTGCTTGGGATTCTCTCTCCCTTCCCTCCCCTCTGCCTCTTTTCCCCCATCTCGAGATAAATAAGTAGCATTTTTAAAAAACAAAACCTTCTTTTTAAATGTTAGTATTTTGGGTCAATCCTTTTCATTGCATCATATCACCCATTATATATATGAACATAGAGACACCTAAGATGTTTTAGTCTTAGTCTGTTCTCCTGGGTCAACAGAAGAGTTGAGAATTCCAACAGAGGAGCTGGCCAAACATATAGAGCTTTAAATATTTTGAGTTAGGTCATGAGAAGTGACAAACATTTTGAATGATTACAGCTTTACAATTCTACTATAAACCCATTTTTATTTGTGAAATGCACTTGCTCAGTTAACCTTAGCATTACACAAGAAACAGACTCTCTGACAGAATCTGATGATTATCTCATGAGGAAGTGCAGCTATGGACAACAAAAAGCAAACAACATGGCAACTTTGGGCCAGAAAGCTTTGTCTTTATCTTTTCATAAACATGATCTAAGCAATTCATACTAGGTGTTTGGTCTTTCATGTTTATCACTTTTGAGTGACATTGGATGCATGAACTTTTCATGTCGAATCTCAGTGTTTGCCCCCAAAACACATTTTTTTACTCCCATTAAAACAAACATTTACTTAGCTTGTTTTTCAGATTACAGCCTGCAAGAGAGTTAATCACTTGATTTAGGTATTCAGTTCAATTGGACGCACACTGATTGCATGCCTTCTGGGTGTCAGGTCTTATACCAACTGCTAGAAATACAAAGATGGGGAACTCGCAGTGTTTAAGGGTAGATGGAGTAGACAGCTATAATCAAATGTTGACAAATGCTGTAGGAACAGTAGGAGCACTGCTAAAAGAAGGCAGAACATGGAGGCCTAATTCTTGGATGAAAGGGATATCAGTGCTGGAGAAAAGCAATGACTAGGATCATTGCCACTACAATATGGCATCCAGTTTCAGCTTACCCTCCAGTGCTCCTTGACCTTCTGACTGTACACCATAATCCAGCTGCTTCCTCCATTCTCTTTGCTAACTATTCCAACATTCTCAACTCTTTATGTAACTCAACCCTTCTCTTGTATTTCATCTTCCTTTACTTCTTGCCCTCTTCCTTCTGGCAAACCATCAGTCTTCCTTGTTCAGAGAGCAAATACTTTCTCTCAGACCAGGTCCCTCAACTTCTGCTCTTCTTCTCCATCCCCCCCACCCCTAGTATTTCAAATGGTACTTTTTTTTTTTTTTGAGTGAATGCATGCATGAATGAATATGTCAGTCACCATTTGAACTTATATTCTGGGGATACACATGTCACTAAGACATGGGTTTCTCTCTGTCCTCAAGCCAGTCACAGTGTCATGGAGTCACATCTGTTACTCCAACTATTCTTTACTGCTGAGTTCCAGACCTATGTAGTCATCTCTTTTTTTTAATATTCCCATCTATTTGTCCTCCATGAACCTCAAATGTTACATGTCCAATACTGTATCCCCTTACTCCCAAGCTGTGCACTGATTGGTCAATTCTAGATCATTTGTTCTCTCCTAAAATAGGAGTGGGGGTGGGTACAGGACTGACAATCAGGGAGGTGACTTCTCAATGAAAGTCAGGTGCTATTAATAAAAGAAACGTGAAAGATCTGCCAGATGAAACTGAAGAAGTCCACTTGTATACTATAAACAAACTCTTTATGTATGTGCAACCTGATGGATGCCAAACTTGTAATCAAGATACCGAGTTTGTTTCTAAGTTTATTTATTTTGAGAGAGAGAGAGAAAGAGAGAGAGAGAGAGAGAGAGAGAGAGAGAGCACAAGTGGGGGAGGGGCAGAGAGAGAGAGACAGAGGGACTCCCAAGCAGGCCCTGCATTATCAGCACAGAGACTGCTGTGAGGCTCAATCCCATGAACCACGAGATCATGACCTGAGCAGAAACCAAGAGTCAGATGCTTAATAGACTGAGCCACCCAGGAGCCCCTTCAGGTACTGAGTTTTGAATGACTGAACTTGCTGTGGTTCAAATGGTCTAAAGGTCATTAAGTAACTCACATTCATCATTTCAAGAATATAAGTCATGACAGAGTGAAGTAGTATATTATAGAAAGCGTATTAACTTTACATTTATTTTTTAGAGAATGTGTGAAAAAGTTTAATTAAATGGACTCTGCAGGTGCAACTATAAATATATCTCTTTCCCCAAAGCCTGAAAATCAATGCTCATTTATATAAGCTAGTTTATGGAGTAGCCAGTGGCTGAATTGTTTGTGTGTAGGTAATGGGACCTCATTCCCTTGTTCTGGCAAAGCCTTGGTACCACTGAAGTTTTGAGGTCCTATACCTGATTGCTTCCCCCCCTACGTGTCTTAGGGTAGAACTACCTCTTTATATCATTAAGGAATGAAAACTCATATTAAAGAAGTACAAGGCATGTTTTGAGAGCAATACACTTCACAGCCAACTAACAACCTTTACTAGAAATGCTGAGATAAAAAGAGTTACTGAAATTGCATACAAGTCCTCATAAGTACAAAAAAAAAGACACCCAAATTTATTATCTCTATTTTATAGACACATTTAACTTTGCTTAGATGGTGCATAAGTCAAAGAGGAAAGCCTGGTGATTATCACTATAAAAAGGTACTCACTGAAACTTCCTATGATAGATACTTGAAGAAATAGTGAACACACATAAAATGACATAAATTAGTAGTCATTAAGTGTAAGCAAAGACCAAGTGCCTATTCTGTAGGGTTGCCAGTAAAACACAGGATACCCCATTACATTTGAATTTCAGATAAAATAAATACTTTTTTTAGTATTTCACAGGAAATATAGCAAAAAAATTCTATTTTTCTGATATTCTAATTTAACAGGGCATCCTATACTTTTACTTGCTAAATCTGGCAACTCAGCTATCATAACATAATGACTTTATTTCTTATAGGGACACAAAGGTTATCACGAGTTCTCTGTTTATGGAAGTTGAGGCTGGAGGAATTTGCTACCACATTTCCAATTAGTCAGGCGTGTTTCCATTAACTGAATTCAATTCAATTTAAGCAACATTTATAGAGTATCTTCCACCCCCGATAGAGTTCTAAGTGCTGGCTGATAGAGATGAATACATTATTTTCTTGAGATTCTCAGATCACAGGTGAAGATAGTTTCAGGCCTCTGGGCCAGGTGGTCCAGAAATAGTGTGTGAGAGTAGAAAGCAGGAATATGACCACTGAGCAAATGGAGATTTGAGCAAACGTGACTGTGAGGAAATAGTCGAGTGAAAAAAATAATATAACAGATGATGAGCAAATAGAAATATCACTTCAAGAATATATAGCAGCGGATATTAATAAAATGTGTCATGAGAGAGAGAAAGAGAGAGAAAGGCTCATGTACCACTAGTGGTTATGACATTATATCAAAAATTTACTCTGGAAATAGGTTAATAAATTATTTATCATGTCTTTTTTGAAAGCAGTGTTGAAACCAGTTGATGTGTAGAAACTCCCCCACTTCTTTTTTTCTTTTCAAATTTTGATTTAAATTCTAGGTGGTTAATGTAAAGTGCAGTATTGGTTTCGGGAGTAAAATTTAGTGATTCATCACTTAGAGTCAACACTCAGTGCTCATCAGAAGTACCCTCCTTAATGCCCATCACCCATCTAGCCCATCACCTTCTCCATCAACCCTCGGTTAATTCTCTATCTTTAAGAGTCTTATGGTTTGTTTCCCTTTCTCTTTTCCCCCTTCCCATATGTTTTGTTTCTTTGTTTCTTAAATTCCACATATGAGTGAGATCATATGGTATTTCTCTCTCACTGATTGACTTATTTCACTTAGAGCAATATACCCTAGCTCCATCCATGTTGCTGCAAATGGCAAGAGTTCATTTTTTATGACTGAGTAATATTCCATTACACACACACACACACACACACACACACACACACACAATATCTTCTTTATCAATTCATCAGTCGATAGACATTTGGGATCTTTCCACAATTTGGCTATTCTAGATAGTGCTGCTATAAACATCAGGGTTTATGTGCCCCTTCAAATCTGAATTTTTATATTCTTTGTGTAAATACTTAGTAGTGCAATTGTTGAGTCATAGGGTAGCTCTATCCTTAACTTTCTGAGGAACCTTTATACAGTTTTCCAGAGTGGCTGCTTCAGTTTGTATTCCCACCAACAGTGTAAGAGGGATTCTCTTTCTCTACATCATCTCCAACACCTGTTGTTTCCTGTGTTGCTAGTTTTAGCCATTCTGACAGGTGGGAGGTGATATCTCAGTGTGGCTTTGATTTATATTTCCCTGATGATAAGCGATGTTGAGCATCTTTTCATGTGTCTGTTGGCCGTCTCAGTGTCTTCTTTGGAAAAGTATCTTTTCATGTCTTCTGCCCATTTCTTAACTAGATTATCTGGTTTTGGGTGTCGAGTTTTATAAGCTCTTTAAAGATTTGAATACTAACCCTTTATCAGATATGTCATTTGCAAATATCTTCTCCCATTCTATATGCTGTCTTTTAGTTTTGTTGATTGTTTCCTTCACTGTTCAGAAGCTTTTTATCTTGACGATGTCCCAATAGTTCATTTTTGCTTTTGTTTCCCTCCGGTGACATGTCTAGTAAGAAGTTGCTACGGCTGAGGTCAAAGAAGTTGCTGCTTGTGTTCTCCTCTAGGATTTTGATGGTTTCTTGTCTCACATTTAGGTCTTTCATCCATTTTGAGTTTATTTTTGTGTAGAGTGTAAGAAATTGGCCTAGTTTTATTCTTCTGCATGTTGCTGTCCACTTTGCCCAACACTATTTGCTGAAGAGACTGTCTTTTTTCCATTGTGTATTCTCTCCTGCTTTGTCAAAGATTAGTTACCATTATTGTGGGCCCATTTCTGAGTTTTCTATTGTGTTCCATTGATCTATGTGTCTGTTTTTGTGCCAGTACCATACTGTCTTGATGACTACAGCTTTATACTATAGCTTGAAAACTGGAGTTGTGGTGCCTTCAGTTTTGTTTTTCTTTTTTAGAATTTCTTTGGCTATTTGGGGTCGTTTGTGTTTCCATACAAATTTTAGCAATGTTTGTTCTAGTTCCGTGAAAAATGCTTGTAGTATTTTGAATGGGATTGCATTAAATGTGTAGATTGCTTTGGGTAGTATAGACATTTTAATAATGTTTGTTCTTCCAATCCATTAGCATGGAACGTCTTTACATTTCTTTGTGTTCAATTTCTTTCACAAGTGTTCTATAATTTCCAATGTACAGATCTTTTATTTCTTTGGTTAGGTTTATTCCTAGGTATCTAATTGCTTTTGGTGCAGTTGCAGATGGGATCAACTCCTCAATTTCTTTTTCAGTTCTTCTTTGTTATTGGTGTATAGAAATACAACAAATTTCTGTACACTGATTTTATATCCTGCGACTTTGCTGAACTCGTGTATTGGTTCTTGCAATTTTTTGGTAACTCCTACTTTTTCTTTTTAATGTTTATTTATTTTTGAGACAGAGAGAGACAGAGCATGAGTGGGTGAGGGGCAGAGAGAGAGGGAGACACAGAATCGGAAGCAGGCTCCAGGCTCTGAGCTGTCAGCACAGAGCCTGACACGGGGCTCAAACTCACAGACCGCGAGATCATGACCTGAGCTGAAGTCGGAGGCTCAACCAACTGAGCCACCCAGGCGCCCCTGGTAACTCCTACTTTTAAACAATAGAATGCCAGCTCATTAACACAGAAGAAATGGTAGAGTTAGAAAAATCACCGTTTGGAACCCTAAATGGAAAATTGATTCAGGCAAAGATAATCAATACAGCCCTTATGTTTACAGTGGAAGCACCTGACCACGTCACATAGCTATGAAACCTGGTGTCACAACAGACAAACCGAGGTATGTGGCTCTAGGTGTGGCCACAGGATTATAGTGTCAGCATGACAAAAATGTTTAAACTAAATCTAATCAAGGTTTCAGATCCAATTCCCAGGTTGCAAGAAACAGAAAGAGGGAGAAAAAAAAATAACAAGTTTAGTGACACCAGAAGGCAGGTCAAGTTGCTAAAAGGCAGTATTTTTGTATGTGATTTGATCAGAGAAGCCTGAAAAAAACCTTTCGTTTTGAAGGTAGATAAGCAGAGGCTTCTTCCCTTGGCTTTTATTAAAAGCCTTATTTGTTCATAAGGATAGCATGTTGATGCTGTTGGTCCAAGTATTTTATCCAAATATAAAGGAATATTTTGTTATATACAAGAATGACTCCAATTTCAACATGAGGAAGCAATGCAAATTTAAGAAACACTGAACTTTACTGAGAATCAGAGACCTTTTTCTAAATAAAAGAAGAAACTGTTCTTGTCTAAATACGGGCATTTTGATTGCTCGGTTCCACTGATCCTTTTTTGCTGCTTGCTACATTAAGTTCTTGTTCAATGTGCACTTGCCTTCTTTGCAATGAAAGCAAATTAATCTCTAACATTGATTTTTAAAATGTTCTTTAGACTTTTAACTGGCCCGTTTCTTGTTTTTGCTGCTACTCTGCTATGACATTTTGAATTTAGTGAATGGCATTGAAAATCACCCTACTTAAGTTATATTTAAGCTTAGGTGAAATAGCAGAGAAGCACGTGATATATTCCTTCCTTATAGGATGCTTATAAGAGCTTAGACTCTGGGCTCTTTTTAATTTAGAGAAGAGGATCAGGAGACGGCAGAGCACTACATCCTGTTTTTGAGAGAGGAGAAAACTCAGGCTCACCCTTTCAGAGCTGCCAGACAGCATAGCTTCTGAGCAGAACTGCCCTATTTTTTGCTACTGGCAACTCCACCCTTGCTGCTCCCAGAAACACCCTCCAGTTTCTCCTCTTTGAACTCTGGTATTTTCTTCCCCTACTCATTAGTACTCATCATTACTGTTAAGTAATAATCAAATACATGCTTTCGTATAGTTTAGAGAAATCAACTTATTTTGTAGTCTTGCTCTCTTAATGTTAAACTTTAGGCACTTTCTCTATCTTGTATACATGAGTGCAAAAACTAGGCTAGTGGTAGAAAAATGGTTATTTTATTGCATACATGGATAGAGCAGTTTATAGTCTTACAATAGCTTACAGTCTAAGCTAATAGTTCTCATTGTGTAATGTCTAGACTTGCAGCATCAACAGCATCTGGAAACTGGTTAAAAATGCAAAAATTTGGGCCCGAACCCAGACTTACTGAATCAGAAACTCTGGGGACAAAGTACAGTAATCTGTGTTTTTAATAAACCATCCAGGTGATTTCTTACACATACTAAAATTTGAGAACCAGTCTAAGCCATGAGATTCCCTAAGTCCCTTTATTGAGTCAGCAAACATGTTTAAGCAGCTTTTGTGTACCGTGATCCCTAAAAAATAATATAACGATCTGTCCTGAGAGGGGTAATATGGTACATAGGGAGAACAAATGTTTACATATAAAGAGCTAGAACAGGCACTTATTCCAAATTCTGGGTGTCCTCAGGTTAGAGTGTGAGAGGATGAGCCATGTTAACCAACAGCAAAGAGACTAAATTGACATATGTATTTGTAGAAAAGAAAAGCTTTGGATGTGACTGAAGATCTAGAGTAAGTTTTAAGACTCTGAGAGTAGAGGGGTTGGAAGATGGTGACCGGGTAGGAGGCCCCTAGGCTCACCTAGTACTAGGAATACAACTAGTAACTACCAAATCATCCTAAAGACCCCAGAAATTCACTTGAAGACTGACAGAACTCCACAACTAAAGGTCGAGAAGAGGCCACGTTAAAGAAGGTAAGAAGTGCAGAGACATGGCTTGTGAGAGAACAGATCATGGCTGCTGCAGTGGGAAGGGAGCCAAGGTCACAGAGAAGGGCAAGAGACAGATTAGCACACAGGGGAGTGCCCTGGGAAAACAAATCCCATAGCAATTGGCTTGGCAAGTGAGAGGGGCAAATTTTGTGAGTTCTTGCAACCAGTGGGACTTAAAGCCTGGAGTGTTAAATGTCAGTGGACTTGGCTGGGATAGAGCCCTGAGAGCATTGCACTGCTCTTGGAGAGAAGAAGGGCAAACAACTTGCAGACATACTGCATGGAAACAGCAATCCAAAGAGCACTTGGGGCACACAGTGGGGAGGTTATTCACTTACCCTGGAGTCTGTCCCAGAGTGACAGTATTCCTGGGGGAACCCCTCCAGGAACAAAAGAACTGGAACGTGCCATTTATTTCCCCTGTCCCTCAGCATAAGCACAGAGCCACCCATGGGAACCAGCACAGTAATGACAGTTACTACCTAACTTGCTTACACCAAGCCCCACTCCCTGTGCTCCAGAACCGCTCCTCCCAGTTATACTCAATCCCAGAGTGGTGAATTTCTCCCCAGAAGATCAGGCCAAACCTCTGCACACACCATGTCTCCTAATGCTGGAGTTTTGTGGAGCTTCGGTACTGGCAGTGGTGGCAACGGGTCTTATTTTACAAACAGACCAGAACACACCTAGTTAAAGCCACCACATTCAGGCCAGGGACCAAACACTGCCCACAATAGGCAAAGAGAACCTCTACAGATGACTGGCCTGAAGGATAAAGCAGCCAGGGCAAAACCAGAAAAGGCCACATGGCACACATTGGAGCTATTCTCAGAAGCTCCAGGGCCTGGAGAACAGGGGACAGTACGTGGCAGAGCACTAGAGGACCTCTTGTTTATAAGGTCATTACCCTCAAGAACAGGAGATGCAGCTGACTTTCCTAAGTCACAGAAATGGGCACAGACTTAGAGAAAATGAGAATACAGAGAAATTTATCCCAAATGAAAGAACAGGATCAGGCCACAGCTAGAGATCTAAGCAAAATAGATATATATAACATGCCTGATAGAGAATTTAAAGTAATGATCATAAGAATACTCACCAGACTTGAGAAAAGAGTGGAAGACATGAGTGAGACCCTTAATACAGAGATAAGAAATAACAAGAGAGATAAAGGGCTCAATAAATAAAATTAGAAACATGCTTGATGGAATAAACTTCAGGTTGGAAGAAGCACAGGAACAAGTTAATTACTTAGAAGACAGAATAATGGAAAGTAATAAAACTGAACAAAAGAGAGAAAAGAGAATTGTGCAAAACGAGAATAGACTTACGGAACTCAGTGACTCCATCAAACATAATAATATTAATATTATAGGAGCCCTCAAATAAGAGAAACAAAATGGGGCAGAAAAAGATAATAGCTGAAAATTTCCCTAATCTGAGGAAGAAAACAGAAATCTAGATCCAGGAGGCACAGAGAATGCTCATCAAAATCAACAAAAGCAGATTCATACCAAGACATATTGTAATTAAATTGGCAAAATACAGTGATAAAGAAAAAAATTTTAAATCAGAAAGAGAGAAGAAGACGATAACTTACCAAAGAAACCCATAAGGTGATCAGGGGATTTCTCAGCAGAGGCTTTCCAAGCCAGAAGGGAGGGACATGATATGTTAAAGGGCTGAATAGGAAAAATCTGCAGCCAAGAATACTCTATCCAGCAAGACTATCATTAAAATAGGAGAGATAAAAAGTTTCCCAGATAAACAAGAACTAAAGGAGTCACACCCGCTAAGTTAACCTTACAATAAATATTAAAAGGGACTCTTTGAGTGGAGAGACCAAAGGTCCCACTATAAAGGTAGGAAATACAAAAGTTGTATAAATGAATATTTGTGTAAAAAATCAGTCATGAAACTCACAAAATGAAAAGATGTATAATATAACAATATATACCTAAAATGTAGGGAGGAGAGGAATGAGGAATGGGTTCAAGCATAAACAACCATCAACTTAATATAGACCACTATATGCAAAAGACAGCATGTACAAACTGGATGGTAACCATATATCAAAAACTGTTAATAAATATGCCAAGAACCAAAAGAAAGAAATCCAAATATATCATTAAAGAAAATCAGCAAACCATGAAAAAGAGAAAGACAAGACTGGATCAGAGAAAATCTTTAGAAACAACCAGAAAATCAATAATAAAATGACATAAATACATATATTTCAATGATTATTTTGTTTTTCTTAATGTTTATTTATTTTGAGAAAGAGAGAGAGAGAAAGAGAGAGAGAGAGAGAGAGAGAGTGAGTTGGGGAGGGACAGATAGAGAGGGAGACACAGAATCCAAAGCAGACTCCAGGCTCAGAGACGTGGCGCTCAAACTCATGAACCATGAGATCCCGACCTGAACCGAAGTCTGATGTTTCACTGACTAAGCCACCCAGGTGCCCCAATCAATGATTACTTTGAATGTAAATGGACTAAACACTCTAATCAAAAGACACTGGGTGACAGAATGGATTAAAAAAACATGACCCATCTAAATGCTGCCTAAAAGAGATTCATTTTAGACCTACAGATTAAAAGTGAGGGGATAGAGAAACATCTATCATTCAAATGGATATCAAAAGAAAGTATAACACTTATATCAGAAAAAGTAGACTGGAACAAGAGACAAAGGACACCATATAATCATAAAGGGGACAACCTAACAAGAAGATATAACAATTGTAAGTATTTATGCACTGAACATAAGAGCACCTAAATACATAATACAGTTAATCACAAACATAAAGGAACAAATCAATAATAATACAATAATAGCAGGGGATCTTAACACCTTGCATACATCAATGGACAGATAATCTAAACAGAAAATAAACAAGGAGAAAATGGCTTTGAATGACACACTGGAACACAGGGATTTAACAGATATATACAGAACATTCTTTCCAAAAACAGCAGAATACACATTCTTTTCAAGTGCACATGGAACATTCTCTAGAATAGATTACATATTAGCCCACAAAATGAGCCTCGACAAATTCAAGAAGATCGAAGTCGTACCATGTATCTTTTCTGACACAATGCTATGAAACTAGAAATCGACAACAGTAAAAAATCTGAAAAGACCACAAATACATGGAGGTCAAATAACATGCTACTAAACAATGTTGAGTCAACCAGGAAATAAAAGAAGAAATGAAAAAAGTACATGAAAACAAATGAAAATGAAAACACAAAGGTCTAAAACCTCTGGGATGCAGCAAAAGTAGTTTCCGGAGGGAAGTTTATAGCCATACAGGCCTTCCTAAAACAAAGAGAGAGAAAAAAAGGAAAAGAAAACTCTCAAATAAAAGCCTAACCTTACACCTAAAGAAGCTAGAGAAAGAACAAGAAAGAAAACCTAAAATCAGCAGAGAGAAGAAAAGAAAATTAAAGATTAGAACAGAAATAAATAAATGATATAGAAACTAAAAAAACAATAGAATAGATCAATGAAACCAGGAACTGGGTTTTTGAAAAAAATAAATACAAATGATAAACTCTAGCAACACTAATCAAGAAAAAAGAGAAAGGATCAAATAAATAAAATCACAAATGAGAGAGGAGAAATACCAACCAACACCACGGAGATACAATTATAAGAGGATATTATGAAAAACTATGTTAACAAATTGGACAACCTAGGAGAAATGGATAAATACCTAGAAGAATATAAACTGCCAAAACTGAAACAGGAAGAAATCAAAAATTTAAACACACTGATGACCAGGGGCATCTGGGTGGCTCGGTCGGGTAAGCGTCCAACTTCGGCTCAGGTCATGATCTCGCGGTTCATGGCTTTGAGCCCCGTGTCAAGCTCTGTGCTAACAGCTTGGAGCCGAGAGCCTGCTTCATATTCTGTATCTTCCTCTCTCTCTGCCCCTTCCCCACTCGTGCTCTGTCTGTCTCTCAAAAATAATAAACATTAAAAAAATTTTTAAACAGACAGCTCAAAAAATGGAATCGAACAAAACAAAAATGAAAACAAAACCAAAAACAATAAAACTTCCCAACAAACAAAAGTCCAGGACCAGATGGCTTCACAGGTGAATTCTGCCAAACGTTTAAAGAAATATTAATATTCATTCTTCTCAAACTATTCCAATAATATAGAAAAGAAAGGAAAATTTCCAAATTCATTCTATGACGCTAGTATCACCCTGATACCCCAAACCAGATAAAGATATGCTAATAAGGAAAATTATAGACCAATATCCCTGATGAACATAGACGCAAAAATTTTCAACAAAATTTCACAAGCCAAATTCAACAGAACGTTAAAAAATCATACACCATGCTCAAGTGGGTTTTGTTCCTGGGTTGCAAAAGTGTTTCAATATTTGTAAATCAATCAATGTCACATCAATAAAAGAAAAGATATGATCATTTCAATAGATGCAGAAAAACCATTTGGTGAAGTACAACATCCATTCACAATAAAAACCCTCACCAAAGTGGGTTTAGAGGGAACGTACCTCAACATGATAGAGGTCATATAAGAAAAACTCATAGCTAACATTATCCTTAACGGTGAAAAATTGAGGGCCTTTCCTCTAAGGTCTGGAACAAGACAAGGATGGCCACTCTCACCACTTGTATTCAACATGGTATTCAAAGTCCTAGCCCACAGCAATCAGACAATAAAAAGAAATAAAAGGAATCCAAATCAGTCAGGAAGAAGTAAAACTTTCATTACTTGAAATGACATGATGGTATGTATAGAAAACCTGAAAGACTCCACCAAAAAAACTGCTAGAACTGATAAACAAATTCAGGAAAGTCCTAGGATACAAAAATCTGTTGTATTTCTATATAGCAATAACGAAGCAGTAGAAAGTGAAATTAAGAAAACTATCCCATTTTACAATTACACCAAAAATAATAAGATACCTAGGACTAAACCTAACCAAAGATGTGAAAGACCTGTACTCTTAAAACTGTAAAATATTAGGGCACCTGGGTGACTCAGCTGGTTAAGGATCTGACTTTGACTCAGCTCATGATCTTGTGGTTTGTGAGTTTGACCCCAGCTCCGGGCTCTGTGCTGACTGCTCAGAGCCTGGAGCCTGCTTTGGACTCTGTGGCTCCCTCTCTTTCTGCCCCCCCCACCTCAAAAATAAATATTTTAAAAAATTAAAAAAACACAAAAATCTGTAAAACATTGATGAAAGAAATTGAAGACAACACAAAGAATGGAAAGACATTCCATGCTAATGGATTGGAAGAACAAATGCTGTTAAAATGTCTATGCTACACAAAGCAATCTACACATTTAATGCAATCCCTATCAAAATACCAACAGCATTGTTCACAGAACTAGAACAAACAATTGTAAAATTTGTGTCGGACCATAAAAGACCCTGAATAGCCAAAGCAATTTTGAAATAGAAAAGCAAAGCTGGAGGCATCATAATTCAGAACTTCAAGTTGTATTACAAAGCAGTAGTAATCAAAATAGTATGGTACAGGCACAAAAATAGACACATAGATCAATGGAACAGAACTGAAAACCCAGATATAAATCCACAATTAAATGGTTAATCTTTAAAAAGCAGGAAAGAATATCCAATGGAACAAAGAGAGTCTCTTCAACAAATGGTGCTGGGAAAACTGGACAACTACATGCAAAATATTGAAACTGGGGGTGCCTGGGTGGCTCATTTGGTAGAGCATCTTACTCTTGATCTCAGGGTCATGAGTTCAAAGCTCCACATTGAGCATGAAGCCTACTTAAAAAAAATAGAACGAAACTGGACCACTTTCTTATACCATACACAAAAGTAAATATAAAATGAATTAAAGACCTAAATGTGATGCCTGAAGCCATAAAAATCCTAGAAGAGAACACAGGCAGTAACTTCTTTGACATCCAGCATACCAACTTCTTTCTAGATACGTTTCTTGAAGCAACAGAAACAAAAGCAAACATAAACTATTGGGACTAGATCAATATAAAAAGCTTCTGTACAGTGAAGGAAACCATCAATAAAACTAAAGGGCAGCATACAGAATGGGAGAAGATATCTGCAAATGACATATCCAATAAAGGATTAGTATCCAATATATATAAAGAACTTATAAAACTTAACACCCAAAAGACAAATAATCCAGTAAAAAATGAGCAGAAGATGTGAACAGACATTTCTCCAAAGAAGACATACAGACGATCAACAGATACATGAAAGGATGCTCATCGTAACTCGTCATCAGGAAAATGCAAATCAAAACTACAATGAGGTATTACCTCACACCTGTCAGAATGCCTAAAATCAACAACAGAAAAGGGGCGTCTGGGTGGCTCAGTCAGTTAGGAGTCTGACTCTTGATTTCAGCTCAGGTCGTGATCTCATGCTTTGTGGAATCGATCCCTGCGTTGGGCTTTGTGCTGGCAGCAGGGAACCTGTTTGGGATTTTCTCTCTCCCTCTCTCTCTGCCCCTCTCCCGCTCATGAGCTCTCTGTCTCTCTCTCGCAAAAAAGATAAATAAACATTTTTTAAAAAAAACAACACAAGAAACAACAGGTGTTGGTGAGGATATGGAGAAAAAGCATACTTGTGTGCTGTGGGTGGGGGAGGGGGAGATGCAAACTGGCATAGGCACTGTGGAAAAGAGTATGGAGTTTCCTCAAAAAGTTAAAAATAGAACAACTTTAACAACGTTTAGCAAACACATTAGTGAGTATTTCTCAAAGAATGCAAAAACACTAATTCAAAGGGATACATGTGCTCTTAGGTTTATAGCAGCATTATTTACAATAGTCAAATTATGGGAGCAGCCCAAGTGTCCACTGATTGATGAATGAGTAAATAAATAGGGTATATATACAATGGAATATTTTTCAGCCATAAAAAGAATAAAATCTTGCCATTTGCAATGACAAGAGAGTATAAAGCCAAGCAAAATTAGAGAAAGAAATACCATGTAATGTCATTCATATATAGAATTTAAGAAACAAAACAAATGAACAAAGCCGGGGGAGGGAGGGGAGGGGGAAGAGGGAGACAAATTAAGAAACAGACTCCTAACTATAGAGAAAAAAGTGATGGTTACCAGAGGGAGGTGGGTGGGGGGATGAATCGAATAGATGATGGAGATTAGCACTTGTGGTGATGAGCAGCGGGTGACGTATGGAATTATTGAATAACTATATTGTACAACTGAAACTAGTAGAACACTGTATGTTAACTAACTGGAATTAAAATAAAAGCTTAAACTTAAAAATAAAGTGTAAACAAAAAGACTCGAAGTATTAAAAGAAGCATTAAAGTATTAAAGACTCAGAAGCATGAAAGAAGACCTCATTCTATTTTTTTTCCAGTGACAGATTTTTTTTATATTTAAAAACAAAATCAACCTCGCCCTAAATAACCCCCCAAACAAACAAAAAAATCAGATTAAATAAAATTTACAGTGAATATACCCAGCAAACATCTGTATGTGCAATTAAATACTGTCTGTTACTGCGGCACGAACCTCAAACAAACAATATACAAATGTTCTGGGAGGTGGGGGAGGCCCAAGTTTTAACTCTTTGGGGTTTGGGGAGACAAGCTGGGGGAAGTGAGAGAAAGGGGAAATCAATTTTGCTTTCTTAATTCTGTCCATATAAATATATTCATAAAGACCTGAAATAAAAAGGGAGCTCGGGATGGCAGAGGAGATCGAAGAGGGGAGAGTGGGACCCTCCCAATTCTACCTGACCAAAAAATACGAAAAAATTAATTTCATGGTGGGAAAAGAGATAAAAAATGACAGAGGAAGATAGGAAGGAAAGGGAAGCAAGAGGGGCCGACCAGGGAAAAGGAGGGGACCCATGGCAGGGGAGCGAGGAGTCCAGTGCCAGTGTGAGTGTCAGTTTCCATCTTCATCCCCATGGTCTTAGGCTCCAGTTCAGCGTCTGTCACCTTTCCTTCTGCCTCTGTCCGGAGTCTGTCAGGACCCCTCGACCCCCTCTGCCCTGCCCCCACCCCTACTGTGCCGATCCCTTCCCTTCCTCTGTTTATTGGGAGCTGGCTTGCTCCAGGATCCTCAGGTCATAGTTCTTTTTGGCCACTTGAAGTTTGAAGCGACTCACGGAGTTGTTGAGGTGAAGGGAGGCATTCTGAGCAGCCAGCGGGCTGGGGAACACAGCCACGATGGTGTACAAGGAAGCGAGGTCTGTGTGGCGGCCATTCTCTGCAGTCCCACCGTTGTCCCCCCCTGCCCCCGCCAGGCAGCCCCTGAGCATCCATGAGCCACTGGATCTTGGCACCAGACATGGCAAGCTGAGTGAAGAGTTTGTCCGCCTCAGTCCGAGTGATGCCCTCGGGGAGATCTGTCACCTCCAGCACCCGGCCCAGGAAAACATCTGTTGTCCCCAGGTCAGTGGAGGCAGATTTGAGTGCTTGTCTCTTGCTCCGGTTTCCATGCTTCAATCCACTCTCTCCCTGGTGTACCGTGTATGTCGACTGGCCATGGGGCAAGGGAGGGCCGATGGACAGATTGCACTGTAATGGCTGGCCCAAGAGGGAGTAGCGCCCCTCACCCTGTGCTGCCTCCCCCACCCCCTCTCCCCGGCCAGGGGAACTGTGTGAGGACAGGAAGGGGACTGAGTCCTGTGCAGACCTTGCTGAGGCTGGTGATGGGAGAGGGTGCTAGAGACTGGGTAGGAGATGTGATGGGGCTGCTGCTCATTTGTGTGTTGACCTGAGGGCTACTGTCAGGATTGTACAGGCTCCAGGTTTCTGCCCGTGCTGGTCCATGCTGTAATATTTACAGTGACTCCACTGGACCATGGATGGGTTCTGGGGGGGCTGGGGTCCATTAGGGACATTCAGCTGCATGACCACCACGCATGGTCCAGAAGGTGACACTCCTGAGTACTGCTGTGGCATCTGTGGTGGACTGCAGGGAGAGGGAGACTGAGGCATCTGGTACTGCTCAGAGCCAGGAGGCTGCAGAAACCCCACAGAAGGGCTTGTACCGTTCTGCTGAGCCGGTGGGATCATGCTGTAGTACACTGGTATGCCCCCTGCTGGGAGCCCCCCTTGCACAGATTGGCTCACAGGGACCAGCATGGGTTGCTGGAAAGGCGGCTGGACCACATTCTGGGAGTCGTTACCCACTGGGACTTGGTAAGAAGGCAGTGGAGTGTACTGAACCACCAGGCCTTGCATCTGGCCCCCCATGCTGCTCCTCTGGTTGCTGAGCAGTCCCTGGTTCTGTGGCTCCTGGACCCCAATCATGTTTTGGTAAGCCGCCTGCTGCTGGTTAGGCATCATGGACTGTAAACCAGGCTGCTGGGATGGCTGAGGCAGCTATTGACCACGCTGGGGGCTGTAGGCTACCGGGTGAGAGAGAGGTCGATATTGCTGGTTGGAGTTAGGATACTGTCCAGGGGGATAGTAAGAAACCTGGATCTGTTGAGGGGACTGCATATAGCCCTGGGGTGGCAGGACTTGCTGAGGAGGTGGCGCATGGCTAGATGGGGAGTAGTTGGATGTGGGGAGGGACTGTCCTGTAGAAGCCATGATGAAGCTAGTCTGCTGACCTCATTCTATTTTATCATGAGGAAAAAAAACCCATTAAAGAGCATTGAGAAATAGTGGGGGAGATGGTAGGAGAACTGAGATGATCCAGTTTGAGCAGAAAATTGAAATTATGCACCGTCTGTGTAAGCAATGTTATTTGTCCATATCTTCTGGATTTAGCTGGTTGGAGTTCTATCACAGATTCAGTTCCCTATGGAGACTGGATAAATTCTTCTTGTTCTTGGCCACAACCTACATCCCACTCACAATCCAGAGCATCAAGTGCAGGTAGAACGGGACATTGGGGAAAGAGGGTGGATCATTACACATTCATCTCTAGTCCTAGGTCAATAACTGAAGGCTACTGAGAATGGGTAGTAGTGCCATCTTTGTAGGAGGTAGTAGACAATAAATGATTCATTTCTCGAATTCTTTCCCAAAGCCTTAATTGGTACAGAGAAGTGTTGTTTTTTGCGGTTTTTTTTCCCAGGCAAATTTACCTCTATGAAGAAAAAAACCACATAATTTCTCAAAGAAAGCAATGTTTAACTTAATGCTGTTATAATTTTTATGTTATATAACTTCTAAAATGTTTCATTTGGTAAAATTCTTTCATTTAAATATTTATATTAGCACATAAACTTGTAGCTCTCTTTCTGTGCCCATTAAATAGATCTTGAAGATATTAAAAAAATTAGAGGTTGAACTCTTGCATCCATATAAGGAGGCAAAAAATAAATGCCTCACTTTTAAATAAAGCAGGCTCCATCCACCAACATCCGCTAAGATGCCTCAATGTTTCCGTGTAAAACTTTGTTTCTAACTCAGCCTTAGGAAAATGCCTCAAGGTAAAACTTGAACAATGTATCTGTCTTTCAGCAGATGGTTCATAAAGTTTCAGAGTTTAAAATTACTATAAATAGGCACAGTGTGTTGGAATATTCATATGCTTCGTTTTTCCGTGTCTAATGTTTGAATAGGAAAAGTTTATAGTGGACATCCTCCTAATAATTATGAATGTCAGTGGGAAAAAATAATTTTTAAAAATAATTTCCCATCATTATTTAATCCCAAGAAACTCTCTTACATATTTTAAGGAAAAATCTTTTTAAAAAAATCAGTTAAAAAAATAAGAGTCAATATATCCATATATACATAGATACTTCCACAAACTGATGAGTGGGTGTCTTGACCTTGGGCTACCTCCATGGACATATACCATGCTTCCTATATGAAGACGATGTTACTTGTTAACTACCATTGAGACTGATTTCCTAGTAAAGGGGTAAATAATTGTATGGAGATATGAACTTACAAAAATATGTTTTTACAAAAACTGGTAATCCATTGAATAGAAAGACTCGACTTTATGGTTTTAGAACAAGCAATGAAAACAATTTTGTTTTGTTTCGTTTTGATAAAGGATCATAAGTCGCTTACAAAGGATCATTTGGAAGCTAATAACCAGAATATTTTAGTTAAGTTTTAGTATTTGTTACTAAAGGGTGGGAAGGAAACAGAAAATAAATGTTTAATTAGCCTATTTACCAGATAATCAGATAATACTCTCTTTTAAAACTAGGAACTGCCATCTCAGATGCTTGCAGGAGCCGGGCAGACAATAGGGATGATGAAGCAGACATGCGTGGAGAAAATTCTTACACCAAAGATTCATATCCAGTCTAAATGAGTAGCAGTACTTCACTCAGTCCTCATGGTAACAAGAATCCAATATTTCCAGATCTTTTGATTGTCAAGAGAAACTCCAGGGTAGATTTTATACAAAATCTCCCAATCACTTAATGCTGGAAGTTAAATAATTTTTAGAAATGTTAAGTTTGTCAAATAAAGTACACCTGCTGGGTAGATTTATCTTGCGATCTACCAGTTTATGACCCTTCATTTTAACCTCGAATTGTGGTGTTTTCAACTGTCTTTCTCTGCCACATAAAACTTTGAATGTCAGATGTACGTAAAAACATGTTATTGTAAAGAAATACAACTATGTAATCTTTTTTGAATATTTATTAGGAAAACGAATACGATTTGTACATTTTGGGCAAAGGCTTCACGTTGTCAACACGCACACCTATTGGCATGTAACTTGTTTCCACATAGGAATAGGAGGTAGGAATGATAATTTTACTCACCCAAAACCACTGACTCACTGAGGAAAAGAAAGCTGCCCCCCACTTATTACACACAGACGCATGCACACACACTCACAGAGGCACTGTGTAGTAGAATACGCTTTGGTAGAAGTCACTGTGCATTTACAAATCTAACAGGCCAGTGTCTATATCTCTATATCTAGTAACCCATGTGTAAATGTTAAATGACTGGAGTTTCTAAAACTTATTTCAGAGGCCATTTGAAAGTGATCTTGTCTCAACAATTCTTATCTTCATTTAACTTCTTAACGTATACTAGCACAATATAGATCATTAATAGAAGCAGGCAGTCCTTGGCATGAATGAATGAACTTGTTTTACAAATTAGAAAGATGGATGTTGAGGAAAGGATGAATAGTGAGTTTTCTCACTATTGAATATGTATTGATAGCTTAGAATTGTCATCATCTCAGGTGCTTATTAAATAGGTTAGAGGTTCTGCATTTTTAAAGTGAGCTTTTTACTTTAAATCATAAATCATTAAATAGCTTATTGGGTGTTTATAAAGTAAACACAAGGCTGTGTATTATTTTCAAAGACCCAAGCTTTAAATCTTTTGAAATGACTTGACAATGCATTTTGCATATTTATTTATCTGAAAATAACATTATCTTAGCTTGCGCCTTTTTTTTTTTTTTGCCTTTGACTCTTCAGTTAGTCTTCAGTTAGACTTTAGATCAGTTGTTTCTGTAAGTGTTAACACCTATAGCCTTTTCATCACATAGCACTAAAGCTGTGTCTGGAGAAAATTCATTAGTACTACTTCTAAGCTATTCTTTGGATTTATAAGATAAACATTCTCTAATATGACACTTATATTTTTAAAAGAAAGAAACTTCGTTATGGTATCTAAGAATGTATAAATATCAGTAAGTACTTTTACTTCTTAAAAATGATAAAATTTTGGGGGGCACCTGGGTGGCTCAGTTGCTTAAGTGTCTGACTTCGGCTCAGGTCATGATCTCACGGCTCCTGAGTTCAAGCCCCGCGTCGGGCTCTGTGCTGACAGCTTGGAACCTGGAGCCTGCTCCAGAGTCTGTGTCTCTCGATCTTTCTGCCCCACCTCTGCTTGCGCTCTGTCTCTCTCTCTCATAAATAAATAAACATTAAAAATTTTTTTAAATGATAAAAATTTTTAAAATTTCAATTGAACTTTCTTGCAGAGAAGAGTAAGAAGAAGGCACTTAAAAAAGGTCTTGTTAGACTCACAGCCTATCACAGATTCCTCTAAGGAATTTTACTATAAAGCAAATACCTATAAACATATTATGTAATGTCTCTTGTCTGAATAGTTAAAGCAGGTCACATATCATAATCAAAACAAAGATAAACACACATGGTAACCTAGAAACATACTTAAAAATTTCCTTATCTTACATAATCAAAGCATCGTTTAAGTAGGTGAGCCAAATGATTACATATAATTCAATCTATTAGTCAATAAATTCAGAAGAAAGCACATTGTCTGCTCATAGTAAGATTTTTATGTCCCTAAGTCTACTTGGGGTTTTTGATTGATTACTTAGATGAGGTTACACTCTTATAGTGGAGTTTTCAGATTGATGTCCAAAGATATTTTGTATCTTATCCAGAATGATGGTGCAAAGTAGACTATCTATAATTATAATTGAGGGAGACAGCCCAAGGATGGAATGTTTTCTTTCATCTTCAAAGATATAATAGGCATATTACAGAACCATAGGCCATTGCATCCATAAATTGCTGGTGAAAGTAAATCGTGTCATCAAAGCAAAAGATTTCACTAAAGTAGAATTTTGTTTACTGCACTGTATGTGCCCAAGAAAATTAGTTAACACAAAGGTCCCAAGACAAGGCACTGTTGATCTTTTGTGGTAGTCATATGATTAGCAGAGAGTTGGAAACATCTACTGATTCAGTCTTATCTTTAAGTATGCAAATATTCAGTGATTTGGGCTACTTCCATAGATACTATGTGAGGTACTGAGGATTCAAAGATGAAGTCTCATGAGAAATTCAGCATCTAGTCAGGGTGACAGACACATAAACCCATAATCACAATCTGATATTGTAAATACTAAGAAGGAAGCAGGCCCAAAATGCTACGGGAACACAGAGGAACTATGTGGACTATGGTTTTCAGAAATGTGCATCTCAGGGTAAGGAATCCAACTAGGGGGGAATTGAAATACTTTTCACAGAAGATGGGCCTGGATCAGGGCAACAGGTTTTGAGCTAGGGGAAAGGGGATGGAGTCAAGCAATAAATAGAAAATACAAGAGGTAGGATTTAATGATTGATTAGATAGGAGGAGAAATAGAGTTACAGATGTAGATAAAGATGGATAGATAGATAGATAATAGATACCTAGAAAGACAGATAGGAAGAGAGGAGAAAGATCGTGGATAGATTTCTGGCTTAGATGAAGATGCTACTAATTAAGACTGGCAATATAGGCGAAGAGCCAGATTTGGAAGAAAATATTGTATTGATTGCGGCAAGGAGAGGTGGAAGATAAAGTAGGAAATTGAAGATGGGGTACCTGCGGGACATATTTGCAGATAATGTCCAATATGTAGTTTAATATGAATCTGAAACATGCCTAAAGGTAAAGTGCCAGTACTAGAGGAGATATTTAAGCCCTGGCAGAGTAAGAGGATAATAAATTGGTCCCCATCTGAATGCTATCATCTCCTCGGCTTCACCAAAGCCAACCATGTTCTCATTCAAAGGAAGCTTTTGAGAGGTTAATTTTGAAGCAGCTGAGGCTGGTCTCATTTTAATTTCCCCCCCAGTCTTGCCCTTCCCCTTAGTTGTAGTAGCAGTTCCTAATCATGCTGGCTCACGACTGAGTCCCGCTTCTGTTGTTACCCCAATCTGTCCTTGAAGTCCTCCCACATTGCTTTACTCCCATCAGTGCTCCTAAGGACTAGAGCCCTGTCTAGAGTTCATGTTTGGGTCCCTGCTGCAAGACTCCCTTGCCTGGGCCTGCTGCCTCAGTGTGGACATTTGTTGTTTATGGAGCCCAACACTCACTCACATTCCTTCTAAGAAATAACCTTAGCCAGATTTCCCTTTGGTGAATCCCCTCTGTCTCTGTCAGCACAGGTGGTCACTGTGAAGCTGATCCTATGCTATTCTTAAAGAGGCTTCAGAAAATCAGCGCTTTGCATTTCCTTAACTCCAGTGATTGGCTCAAAAATGGTGTGCGTTGTAAGCAGAGGCAGTGCTTTATGCTCCCCACCTCCCTGGTTCACGTGTGTGAAAGACTTCTCTCTTCTCCTCCTGGATGAGACTAAGAAAGCATGTAGCCTTGGGCAGTGCTGGTGGTCTGAAAATGGAAAGACAGAGGCCACGTGTCCTGATGATAGTATTTGTGTCCTGCATTCAGCTGCTTCTGAAATCAAATCTAAACCTGGACTCTTCAGGTTTGTTATATTGTTTGTTTAAGAGAATTTGCGTTGAGGTTTTTTACTTCCAACTAAAAAAGACCTTAATTTATTGATAATTTGTTCACTCATCACATAATCATTGAGCACGCACAACATATCAGGAGTTAGCTAGGCATTGTGGATATGGAAGAGGATAATCAGAGACAGTTCTGTGCCCCCATGAAGCTCACAGTTGACCGGAAGGCCACTGTTAGATTTCCCTGACATTGACTCTATGCTTGTCAGGACTTCTCCCAGGATTTCTATTGGCAGATACTTTTGATCCTGGACTTTGTTTGTTAGATCTCCCAGAGTGTCTACCAGTGGACATGCAAAGAATTCAATTTCTTGTCTGGAGCCCTTCATAATTATGTGCCTTTAGCTAGATGGGCCATCTTACTGTGGCAGGCCTTGCCTGACTCTGGGTCTCAACTATTACCTGTCATCTATACCACTGCTATGCCTAGCTTCAGAATGTTACTTCTCATGTTTTACTTTATTTGCTGGTTTTTAGGTATCTTATAAAATAAGGATTGAACAACATGAAGGAGTCAGAAGGTAAGAAGGGAGGTGTTGACCTCTTATGAATTAGGAAAAGGTAGGTGCATATTCATTTATCATACATGTATTCTTTCATAGAAGCATTCCAGAGCCACATTAGTGGAAAAAAGTAAAAACCAATGATCAGAAATTAACATTGACCTATAATTGTCCTCTCTCCTTCCTTCCTTCCCTCCCTCCCTGTCTCTCCTCTCCTTCCTTCCCTTTCTCCTTTCCTTCCTACTAAATGTATTTATTAAACCAATTCTTGGTACTGTTTTGGGGGTTGAAGTTTAGCTTTAAACCTACAAATCCTTGTCATTATGAAACTTTGCGTTTTAATATAATAAGCATTGAGTTCAGAGCTTTTACATGTAATTCGATTTTAACTTTGCAATAATTTATTTTTATCAACATGGACATGGAGAACAAGGGGTATGAATATGTAGTTTGTTAAGGATCAGAGCAAGGGTAGAGGCAAGATTCTAAGCCATGTCTGTAGCAGAAGAAATCAAGCTAAGCGCTTAAGTGCTATGAGGAAAAATTGAGCACGGTATATGGGACACAGAGTGATGGGGCCGAGAAAATTTAAGTTCCAGAGGTACAGCAGTGATCTGAATTACGCCATGCAAAAACACAAGCTTTGCAGGCAGAAGGAACCGCATGTGCATCAAGAGCATGCTGTGTGTGTTTGAGACTGGAAAGTAGGGCAGTGCAAGGAGGAGCAGGATTGCAGGAAAGGCAGTCACAGGCAGACAGAAGCCTCCTGATGAAGCATCTTATGAACTCTGGATGTAGATGATACCTGTCATTGTGATTCACTTCTAAAGCACCAGCTTTTTCTGCTCAAGGTTCAGAGGGTTGAGAAATAATGAATCAGAGATAGGACTTTGAGGACCCAGGGATTGGGTAAAACAGATGAGATAACAATGCTCGGGCTCTGGCCAAACTCACATCCCACAGTGTAACCACACCCTGCTTGGATTTCATTTCTATCTTTGAACTGGGGTCAGAGCAGAAGGGGAGTGGAGGGTCAGACTGCCTCCCTGTAAGAATTCTGTTCTGATCTCTTTCCACTCTGTGCCTGGGCAGAGAAGAAGGAAGATCAGCATGAGTGGGTGTGAGATCAGAGAATTATGCCGCTGGTACTCTGTTTAAAAGGAATTCCAGTGGTCACCCCCACTCCAAAATATCAGTGGGTATTTCTACTAGACAAAGGCTGACACTGCAATGTTACACTGACTCACTCTTCGTTTTATCAGGAAGTACATTTGTATAAGTCTGTATCACTCAAATATATAAAACAAGTCCCTATATAATGTGATCTCTAACTTGTTCTTGCAGTTTAATGTGCATCTTGCTGAAAGTATTGGATAATTTACACTCTTTAGAAAAATCTCCACTATTTGCTTTAAACATTAGGCTTAAGAGTGATGTTTTTTCTTCTACATTTTCTTTGTTAAATGGGAATTCATTCTATAGCGGAAAAAAAAACTTTGTTAAAATAAAGAAGACATCATAAATACTTTGTGTGAAAAACATTTGATATTAGAAATGGATGAAGTTGAATGACAATACTCAGATTGGGTGTTGACAGAACGCAAGAGTGGATAGAATGGAATACAATAGAAAAGTATTCTGAGAGCCTAGACATTCCTTTTTTTAAATAAAAAAAATTTTTTTAATTTTTCAGAGCTGGGCTTACTTTTTTTTAAATTTACATCCAAGTTAGTTAGCATATAGTGCAACCATGATTTCAGGAGTAGATTCCTTAATGCCCCGTACCCATTTAGCCCATCCCCCTTCCCCAACCCTTCTGGTAACCCTCTGTTTGTTCTCCATATTTGAGAGTCTCTTATGTTTTGTCCTCCTCTCTCGTTTTATATGATTTTTGCTTCCCTTCCCTTATGTTCTACTGTTCTGTGTCTTAAAGTCCTCATATGAGTGAAGTCGTATGATATTTGTCTTTCTCTGACTGATGAATTTCACTTACCGTAATACCCTCTAGTTCCATCCACGTAGTTGCAAATGGCAAGATTCCATTCTTTTTGATTGCCGAGTAATACTCCACTCTGTGTGTGTGTGTGTGTGTGTGTGTGTGTGTGTGTGTGTGTATCTATATGTTTATATAGATATATCTATCTCACATATTCTTTATCCATTCATCCATAGATGGACATTTGGGCTGAGAGCCTAGATGTTCTTTAAAGCACCCCTGATTATATTTCTTAGCATGAGGAAATTAAGTTTGAAGAAATTAAGCTTAAGTTTGATTTGTCTTCCAAACTTTAAGTTTCAGACTTTAAGTTTGGAGTTTGTCTTCCAAACTTTAAGTAATCGGTTCCCTCTGTTTTAACTTTTAGTTATGCTTGGTTTTGCCAAAGATAGTCATTCTATTATGACTGTAGTTTTTTAGGTGCCCGTGAATATTATGGTGAAGAGTGCCTTCCAAAGGGTTGGTGATAGTATTTTGGAGAGACTTTGCCAGCTATTTCTTTTATATATCTCTTTCTCCATGTTTATGGCTATATCTATGCCTAAGTCTGTATCTACTTTTTAAGCTGGAAGCTACAGAAAGAAATGTATTTTATATTGGGACTCAGCACACACACACACACACACACACACACACATACAACTAAAAGTTTTTTTCTTCTCTTTGCTTATCTTCTCTACTCTTCAGTTCTATTTTATTCTTTTCTATGTAATTGAAGACCCTAGTCCCAAACCACTGAAATGATTTTACAACCCAATTATGGGTGTCAACTCATAATTAGAAAAGAAGGCATGATTTGGGAGAAAAATATATCACTGGTTAATGACAAAACCTATAACTGCTTCAAGCAGTTTGATGGTTATTGTCAAGAATCAACCCATTCTCTACTCCTCAGCTAGATAGCAAAGACCCTGGGTTTGATCTCAAATAGCATTTTTTATCTCCTTGTCTCTTCATTCTTGGTGTCAGTAATTAGCTGGATTAAGCTTATAGTACCAGAAAGAACAGTCACAAGTTCTTAAAGCACTCACTGTACACTATAAGCTGTAAGTATATGCTTATAGCTATATGACTCTAGGTTTCAGTAGCCAGAGAGAGGGAAATTAAGAGAGAGCAAAGTTCAATACTTGATTCACATGCAATGTTCAATCTTCAGTCCAAAGTTCTCTTGGAGCTTTCAACAAACTGTAAAGGCCTTAATCCTTCCACCACAGGAAGTCACAAGTATCCTGCAGAAGTTAATGGTTTGGATGGAACTATAGCTTAACTCTTTCAGAATACATACCGTAGTTTCCCTGCTATTTATTCATTAGACAGCATCACAATGTTGAAATTCACAGTAGGTAACAACTCTTGTTTTTGCCAACTCAACATCTATGAAATCTTCCTCTGGTAAAAAAATAGTAATGCATGTTTCCTCTTGGGTACCATTTTTCTTATGTCCCTCTGTTCTTGCAGTGTGAGCCATGAAGTCAGAGACCAATTCCCAGGTCTGTTTGCTGGATTTTGCTGTACTTTCCTCCCTACTGCTGATAGCAGTTGAACCCCAAAGCATGTGCAACCTCATGCTAACCTTCAGGACCTACACTCAGGAGAGGTAACAGTAATCTAAAGAACTCTGCAAGGTAACATCATGATTTTTCTCGAAATTGGTGTCTGACATTGTGCCTCTGTTCTAATAATGGGCCACTCACCTTAAAACCTGGGCCCCAAGTCACTGTGTGTAATTTGTCTCTGAATATCTGACACATTGCCTCCTTCTTGTTTGGTCCTGGAGACTTAGCTTGTGACTGCATCACTTGTCTGTCTAATGCTGACTTGATTTAATGGGCTCTCTTAGCTCTCTTAGCTAAGCTCACGGAGGACTGGTCTGGACTCATTAGGCATTTCTTGGTTAGCAGTTTTCCTAGTTCCTTGAAAAGTCCACCAGATGGACTACTTTCCTTGGCTACCCCCTACTGTGTGTTGCAATGTTTCGGATACCCAGCATTGTCTTCTCACTGGTCTTTCTCTCAGAATCTGTTCCAAATGTCTGCCCCACTCCCATGGATGAGTCTGTTCAGAGCTGAGCCCCTCCTTTATTTCCCTCCTCTTAACGTAACCATATCTGGTAAATTCTCAAGATAGATGAAACTAAGTTTTTGTTATCTTTCCCCATGTCCAACATGGTATCTTGCTCAGGAAATTGTTGAATAAGTATGTTCACTTGAAAATTAGTATTACTTATCACAGTTGTCATTTTGTTTGGGGAGTCAGTCTCAGAAAAGGAAAATATGTACCTTGGTAACTGTTCTATCTGAGAAAAACTTGGGAAGAATGAATCTACTTCTTCAAGATTTATTACGAAATGAAACATCAAAAGGTCAAATTTAGAAGGACATTTTATTTTTATTTTTTAAGTTTATTTATTTATTTTGAGAGAGAGAGAGGAACAGAGAAAGAAAGAGAGAGGATACCAAGCAGGCTCTGATCTGGCAACATGGAGCCCAATGCAGGACTCAAACTCACCAACTGTGAGATCATGACCTGAGCTGAAACTAAGAGTTGGACTCTTAACCAACTGAATAACCCAGGTGCCCCAGAAGGATGTTTATTTAACTGCAACATTCATATTGTTTCATTCTGGCACACAACTTTTGAGTGTGTTCAATGTTACCTCAAATAATTTAAAAGTATTTTTTATTACGATAAAATATTATGATGCTATTATGGTATTAAACTGTTTTATGACACAACATATGATATAAGTAATTAAGAGGGAAAGAGTGGTAGAGAGAGAGAGAGAGAGAGAGACAGAGAGAAGGGAGGGAGGGAGAGAGAGAAGGAAGGAAGGAAGACTGAAAGAAAATAAGTGGAGGGAGGGAGAGAGAACAAAGAAAAAGTCGGGTTCCATTGTAATCCCCTGATGGTACTAACCCAGAGATCCTAAACTCCATTATTTCATTTAAAAAACTTATTTTGAAGAAACTAGAAATTCAGGTTAATTAATATTATTATGTTTCAAGTTTCGGTTGGCAAAACAACACCTTGTTAGAAAATCGAATGCTCTTCTTAAGGAAATGCATTCAATTTGCAAGGTAACAACTAAAAGTACATTCTGTTGGTAAGTTAAATACAAATTAAAACATGCTAGTTACATTTCCCTGAAAATGCACCCAGGATTGAAAAATTCTCTTTGTGGATTTTTGTGATGTGGGTATTTAACCATTTTAAAACACAATTGAAACATTTATTTGGCTCTTCTTCCAGATAAGCTTGTCAACCTTGCCTAGAGAGATGTTTTCTCCTGTGTTTGGGTCTGAGCATAGCAAGATGAAAGATTCAGCAGGGAAGGGATAAGTGCGGGGAAAAAATTGAGTAGCAAGAGAGAATGCAGGACAAAATACTGCTGTAATTGCTTTAAATGCAGCATCATGGGCTATTTGCATTTTTGCCAATTCTGCCTAAGCACCAGAATATTAAAACTAGCTTTCAAGGAGCTCCCTGTCTCAGCACAAAGGCAGACATGCCAACAAATAATTGGAATATAATGTAATGGTGGAGAAAGGGAATGAGAGACAAACTATCTGGGTAAGTGAGCCGTGAAGACTTCACACTGTAAGTGATGTTTGAACAGTGTTAAGTGAGCCATGAAGGCTTCACAAATGGGGATAAGAATTCACTGGGTGGAGAGGAAAAGAGAGGCATTGCAGGCAGAGATTAGCTTGAGCAAAGGCATGGAGTCAAGAAAGTGCCAGGCAGGCTGAGGAAATTAGCAAACGGCCTAGTGTGGCTCCAGAGCAACACATATAGGGAAAGGGGTGCTGGGGCGAAGTGATGAGATAAGTCGGGATGAAGTGATGGAGAACTTTATAGGTCAGTCAGAGGATTTTGGACCTGATCTTAGTAGAGTTTCAAGTGTTTCAATTCTAATAAAAAATTTAATATGACCAATGTTCACAACCTGAATTCTTACGTCCCAGTGAAACAGGCCCTTTGGAAAGTAGGCACGTGGAAATGATTGATTTCTCTGCTGAACACAGCTGTTATTTCTACTCTTTCCAACGTGTTTCATGTGATAATAGTGCTTCCTTGTATTACCGCCATTCCAGTGCTGTTCAGTTGCCTCAAGTTGTGATCGCCACACATTCATCTATCACAAGACCCATAAAGAAATCCTATCCCCTCAGTATTCGTTGGGTATGTCTGCTAATGTTCAATTTCAATGATAACTTCTTGTTCTTAAATTTTTTCAACTCAGGAGGCTGAGTTTTACTCACAGTGTCTGCTTAGTGAATCTAGAGCTACATTCAAATGGAAATAACGGTCTCCTTCACACTCCTGCAGTATCATGAGAGTTTTTAAAAGAGGAAAGTGGCTTGAATTCTTCCAATAATCTCCCTTCCAGGCTAATCTACATGAGACACTCAGCCCTGGGTCTTGTTAGAGGAAACTGTTGCCCCCTAGGTCATTGTCACCTCTCACTCATGCTCTTCAACCTTAGCTAAGCCCTTCATCGCATGCCCCTTTTAGATTCCATGTCAGAGATTGCATTTGAATCTGTAGACCACTTTGGGTAGTACTGACACTTAACAAAATTAATCCTTCCAGTCAATGAACACGGGATGTTTTCCTATGTGTTGTGTGTTAATTCCTTTCAACAATGTTTTGTAGTTTTCAGTACGAAAGTCTTTCACCTCTTTAGTTAATTTACTCCTAAGTATTTTATTCTTTTTGGTTCTATTATAAATGGAGTTATTTTCCTAATTTCCTTTTCAGATAGTTCACTGGTAGTGTATAGAAACACAACAGATTTTTGTATGTTGATTTTGTATCCTGCAACTTTACCAAATTTATTTCTTAGCTCTAATGGTTTTCTTTCTTTTTAAAAGAGTCTTCAGGGTTTTCTGTATATAACACCATGTTGCCTGCAGACAGGAACCACTTTGCTTCTTCCTTTCCAAATTGGGTGCCTTCGATTTCTATTTCTTGCTTAACTTCCCTGGCTAGGATTTTCAGTATGATGTTAAGTAGAAGTGGTGAGACTAGGCATCCTTGCCTTGTTCATGATCTTAAAGGAAAAGCTTTCAGTTTTTCACTACTGTGTATGATGTTAGCTGTGAGCTTGTCATATACGGCTTTTATCGTGTTGAGGTACGTTCCTTCCATATCTAGTTTGTTGACAGTTTTTATTACAAAGTATTGTTGGATTTTTCCAAATGCTTTTTCTGCATTTTTTGAGATGATCATATGCTTTTTTATTTGTTATTCAATTAATAACTTTATAATTCATTAATTAAGTCATTAACTGACTTTTGTATGTTGAAGCAAGCTTATTTTCCAGGGATAAATTCCACTTGGTCGTGGCAAATAATCATTTTAATATGCTGCTGGATTTGATTTACTGGCATTTTATTGAGGGTTTTTGCATCTGTATTCATCAGGGATTTTGGCACATAGTTTTCTTGTGGTGTTTTGTTTGGCTTTGGTATAAAGGTAATGATAGCCTCTTGAAATGAGTTTGGAGGGGTTCCCTCCTCAATTTTTTTGGAAAGGGATTGGCATTAATTTTTTAAATGTTTGGTAGAATTCATCAGTGAAGCCATCTGGTCCTGGGCTTTTCTTCGTTGGGAGATTTTTGATTACCGATTCAATCTCTTTACTGGTTATAGGTCTATTCATACTTGCTATTTCTTCATGATTTAGTCATGGTAGATTGTATGTTTCTAGAAATTTATCCATTCTTCTAGCTGATCCAATTTGTTGGCATTTAATTGTTCATAGCAGTGGTTTATAATTCTTTTCATTTCTGTGGCATCAGTTGCAATGTCTCTTCTTTCATTTCTGGTTTTACTTATTTGAGCTTCTCTCTCTCTCTCTCTCTCTCTCTTTTAGTCTAACCAAGTGTTTGCCAATTTTATTTATCTTTTCAAAAAAACGACATTTAGTTTTGTTGATTTTTTCTATTGTTTTTCTAATAGAAAACTATTGTTTTTCTATTTTTTATTTTGTTTATTTCTGTTCTTATCTTTGTTGTTTCCTTCCTTCCGCTACCTTTGGGTTTAACTTGTCCTTCTTTTTAAGCTCCTTGAGGAATAAAGATACATTGTTTATTTGTGATATTTCTTCTTTTTTAATGTAGACATGTATCACTATGAACTTGTTTTATTTTATTTTATTTTATTTATTTTTTAAAAATATAATTAATTGCAAATTGGTTACATACAACACCCAGTGCTCATCCCAACAAGTGCCCTCCTCACTGCCCATCACCCACTTTCCCCTCTCCCCACCCAACAACCCTCAGTTTGTTTTCTGTATTTAAGAGTCTCTTATGGTTTGCCTCCCTCCCTCTCTGTAACTATTTTTTTTCCCCCTTCCCTTCCCTCGTGGTCTTCTGTAATGAACTTGTTTTTTAGTAATGCTTTTGTGGCATCCCATAAATTTGGTATGTTGTGTTTTTGTTTTTGTTTGTCTCAGGTATTTTTCTAATTTCCTTTTTGATTTCTTCTTCGAACTAGTGGTTGTTCAAGGGTATGTTGTTTAATTTTCACATTTGTTAATTTTCCAATTTTCCTTCTTCTATTGATTTCTAGTTTTATTTCACTGTGGTCAGGAAAGACATATGGTATGATTTCAATCTTCTTAAATTGGTTAAGACTTGTTTTTTGGCCTCACATGTGATCTAACCTGGACAAAGATTTGTGTGCGTTTGAGAGGAATGTGTATTCTATTGTAGTTGGATGCAATATTCTGTACACGTGTTAGGTCCACTTGCTCTATGGTGTTATTCAAGCCTTCTATTTCTTTATCTATCTTATGTGAAGGTGTTCTTGTCCATTATTGAAAACAGGGAATTGAAGTCTCCTACTATTGTTGTATTTCTGCTTATTTCTCCCTTCAGCTTTGCCAATGTTTAGTATATAAACTTAGGTGCTCTGACATTGGGCGCATACATATTTCTAACTCTTGTATCTTCCTTTTATCATTATATAATGTCCTTCTTTGTCTATTGTAACTTTTTTTTTGCACTTAAAGTCTTGTTGGTCTGATGTAATTTTGCCACCCATCTTCCTTTTGGTTATTGTTTGCAGCGACTTCCTATCTTTCCACTTTTGCCTTTTATGTGTCCTTAAATCTAAAATTACTTTCTTGTAGACAGCACATAGTTGGGCTTTATTTTTAATCCACTTAGCCACTTTATGTCTTTTGATTGGAGGCGTAGTCCATTTACATTTAAAGTAATCGTTGAGAGGGAAGACTTTATAATTACCATTTTTTTAGTTATTTTCTTTTAAGATAAGTTAAAAGGTTACAAAAATCAATGGAGGCAGACATTTTTATGAGTTATAATAAAAATAAATTACTAGGAAAACAAAAAAACACCAAACATGAAAAATATAAGCCCTAATTACTATATCAAGTTACTATAAAAGTTTCTAACATTTAATCTCAGTTTCTGTATTTATCTCTTGGAGAATGAGTAGTAAATAGTTTGCAAACCAGCACTGGCCAGTGGACCATATTTTGAGTAGTATCAGTCTAGAAGGGAAGACAGAAACCGATCAGTTAAATACACAAATAATGACCCTAGATAAAATTTTACTAAAAGTTTTGATTAAAAATCATAAAATTTTGTGTTACTTAGTTGCAGAGGAGAACAAGATGGCATTTTTGAAGTGATGAACTCTGAGCTGAGGCTAATGCATGAATATGAATTAATCATGCAAAGAGTATATTTTGACTAGAATCTAATGACAGGAGGAAAGCATTCACGGAAATAGAACTACATGTGCAAAAACCTTGTGGTGAGGAGGAACTGACTATGTGTCTGGACTATATGAAGCACTTTGTGTGTTTTTCTCATTTAATCTCCACAATCCTAGAAGGTCATTCCTATCTTCTCACTCATGCTCTCTCTCTTAACATATCTCCTTTACCTAAGTTATGGATGAAGAACTCCAGGAGTAGAGATGTGAAATGACTTACTCAAAACACTTTGCTAGCTAGTAAGGTGTAGAGTTGGACTTGGATTCCAAGAGTACTTGAGGCCGCCGTCTTTCTTTTACCCACTATGCTATGCTACTGTCATTTAATCCAAACGATGCATTTTTTCCACCCTGGAGCCATCTTAATGAACCATCTTAATTTCACCATCTTCCTTGATAAAGCTAGAACCTATAATCAGTTTTATCACACTCCCAACCATTTCCACTGAGAAAACGGATAGAGAACCAGAATTTTCAGTGGTAATAGACACCATAGCCATTTGTAGTACCTCTTAGAAGCAGAGGTTTATGGCTTGTATCAGAATTAGGTGCATTTGTAAGTAATAAAAAAAACTCAAAACACCTGTTTCTTCAAGATTAAAATTTGTTTCTTTATCTTGTAAAACTCCACAGACAGGTAGTCCAGAACTCTCTTCCACGAAGTCATCAAGGCCCCAGGCTCCCTCTTTCTTGCTGTCCTGACATTCATAGCAAGCTGTCTCATGATCCAAGATGACTTCTTAGGCTCTGTATTAGCTTCCGAGGGCTGCTGTAACAAAGTACGATGAACTGGGTGGCTTATGACATTAGGAATTTATTGTTTCACAGTTCTGGAGGCTAGACATCTGAAATTAACAAGTATGGCCATACTGTCTCTAAAGGACATAGGGGAGAGAACCCTTCTTTGCTTCTTCTACCATTTGCTGGCATTCTTTGGTGTTCCTTGGTTTATAAATGCATCACTCTGACCTCTGCCTCTGTCATCACATTGGTGTCTTCCCCATGCATGACTCTACATAGTCTTCTTTCTGAGTCTGCTGATGTATCCTCACATGGATTCTCCCTGTGTGTCTATGTTCAAAGTTTCCTCTTCTTATGTGGACAGCAGTCACACTCGATTAAGGCCTACCCTTATGATCTTATCTTAACATGATTAAATCTGCAGACTCTATTTCCAAACAAGGTTTCATTCACAGGTACTGGAGGTTAGGAATTCAAGATATTTTATTTTTTTTAAATATAATTTATTGTCAACTTAGCTAATATATAGTGTATACAGTGTGCCCTTGGTTTCAGGAATAGTTTCCCATGATTCATCACTTACATACAACACTCAGTGCTCATTCCAACAAGAGCCCTCCTCAATGCCATCACCCATTTTCCCCTCCCCCTGCCCCTGCATCAACCCTCAGTTTGTTCTCTGTATTTAAGAGTCTCTTATGGTTTGCCTCTCTCTCTGTTTGAAACAAATTTTTTCTCCTTCCCTTCCCCCATGGTCTTCTGTTAAGTTTCTCAAATTCCACATATGAGTGAAAACATATGAAAACTGTCTTTCTCTGACCGACTTATTTCACTTAGTATAATACCCTCCAGTCCATTCACATTGTTGCAAATGGCAAGATTTCATTCTTTCTCATTGCCGAGTAGTATTCCATTGTGTGTGTATGTGTATGTGTGTGTGTGTGTGAGTGTGTGTGTGTACATATACCACATCTTCTTTATCCATTCATCAGTTGATGGACACTTGGGCTCTTTCCGTAATTTGGCTATCAATGTATCTTATTTATGCAGGGAGGCACAATTTAATTCATAATAAGCTCCACCATCATATTTACATTCCAACCTACAGAAGTAGTAACAGAAGATTGAAACTATGCCTCTTTCCTTGAAGGACAGTTTCTACATGGTGTACTTAAATATTTTGCTTACACTAGTTGTACTCAGATTCAAGGGAGATTGTCCAGCTTTGTGCACAGCTAAGTTGGAGGTTCTGTTATTAAGAAAGAAGGAACAAAACTGTACTGAGTGACAGTAAGTAGTCTCTGCCATCTAGTCTAAAATTGCTCTGCAAACTAGTTACATTCATTAGTTTCTTTGTCTATTGGACTGCAATATTCACTATTGTTACGGAAAGTTACATAAGCACATCACTTCTTCTAGACTGGGACAGAGATATATGGCTTCCTGGAAATTTCTAACAAACCAATCTCATTGGTTGGTTGTATAACTTGGTGACGTGATCTTGAGCTCATCACTAAACTTCCCCGAGTGTCAATTCCCTCATAATAGGGATAATATCTTTCTCATATGAGTGTTACATGGCTTAAGTAGTATAGTATATATGTGCAAGCTTCTGGCATAAATAAAGTAGTTTATATCTACTTATTAAAATGAATCCAAGAAGGAAAAGATGGAAGGAAAGAGAAAAGGAAGGAGGAAGAGAAAGAAAAATTTCTTTCTGGATATAACATTCAAATGAAAAACAAACAAACAAAAAACCTTATTTTGGGAAAACTGTCTTCAGTGTCCTTTTAAGCTAGTCATAGTTCTTCTGAGAAAATATCGATCTATTTGCTCTCAGCAGTTCTTTTGATGTGATATAAATCCTACGCGGTTTGAATTATTATTTGAGAATAATGCTCAGCCAGGCGAGTCCAAAAACAACCATTGATCACATAATCTCACATGGCCTGATCAGGTAGCAGCTACTGCTATTGCAGGTAACTCAGGGGAGTGGCTCAAATGATTCCTTTGGCGTTGCATGTGCAGTGTCCTCAGCTTTTCCAGTAGACATTGTAGCCGATTCTACTAGTGGCCCTACTTATCCAATCTCCTCTCTCTTTCCATGTGGTTGAGTATTTAGCTGGAGCACATGACCAATGATTGCATTTCTCAGCCTCTCCTGCCATTGGATGTGGCCATAGGATCAAACCACTGAATACGAGCATAAGTAATGTGTGCAACTTCTGGGTCCTGTACACATCTTTCCCGGCATCTCCTTTCGCCTCCTGCTGTCTGAGATGTGGAAATGATGCAGATACCTCTTTGATGAGAGCAATTACTTAGGACGGTAGAGTATCAAGAGAACTTGAGCCCTGGGTTCCTAATACTATGGAGTTGCCATATCAGCCCATTTCGGCTCAAACTTGTATTGCTACATGATTATAAGTTATTTTGTTTAAACGACTACTATTCTGGGTTTTACTACAGCACCTGAACCTGTATTTTAAAGAATGCAAAATTTTGGGGTGCCTGAGTGGTTCCGTTGCTTGAGCATCTGACTTTGACTCAGGTCATGATCTCACAGTTGGTGAGTTCTGGCCTCACATCGGGCTCTATGCTGACAGCTCAGAGCCTGGAGCCCGCTTCAGATTCTGTGTCTCCCTGTTTCTCTGCCCCTACCATGCTCACACACACTTTCTCTTTTTCTCTCTCTTAAGAATTTTATTTTTTATTATTTTAAATTAGATTTTACTAAAATAAAATAAAAATGAAAATAAAAAAATAATTAAAAATGCAAAATTTGTTACCTCAAAGTGGGCATTGGCTAAGTGTTACAAAGACACAGTTATTGCATTCTGGAAAGCTGATACCATACTATGCTGGGGAAGAATATTTGGAAAGCCGTCATCTGCAATAATTTGAAAAGTGGACCAAATGCTTATGGAGACCATAGCTCTAAAAGAAAAGGTAAAAACAGAAACCAGGATGTTGGAATGTATTAACTACTTCTTTACTCCCACCAGCAAAATTTTCAAGACAGATATAGATTCAGGCTGGATTGAGTCAATGACCTGAAGAAGTGGAATACAACTCTCCTAAGAGATCTCTCCACCTGGACCAGCACTGTAGGTTGACTAAGCGTGGAGTCATTTAGGAAAGGTCGAAGGAACCAATTGCTTCTGCAGGCCAAACTGCAATAGTGATGAAAACTGGGTGGCCATCATAAGCAGGAGTGGCAAAAAGTTGGCTTTAGTTCCTTATTAGTCTCTACCATGCCTCTCAGGCAAGTCCAAAGAAAAATAACGATGCCTTTTTAGGTTGATTTTTTTCTTTTTTTTAATTTAAAAGAATGTTTTTTTAACATTATTTATTTTTGAGAGAGAGAGAGCATGAGCAGGGGAGGGGCAGAGAGAGAAGGTGACACAAAATCTGAAGCAGGCCCCAGACTGTGAGCTGTCAGCACAGAGCCCGATGTGGGGCTTGAATTCACAAACCGTGAGATCACTGAGCTGAAGCCAGATACTTAACCGACTGAGCTACCCAGGCACTTCATGTCTGATTTTTTTTCAATATTCAAAATAGCATTATTACAAAACTTTACCAGTTTTTTTATTGGCACACATAATCTATGTAAAAAGAATGTGCTTACTATGTAAACATAGCCTCAGGTCAATTTGCCTGGTTCAAAGATCTTTAAACCCAAGTGCGCAATCGCTGGGATACAGGAAGGTGTTCCTGTGGGTACTTGGACCCATATAACTTTAAGAGGGTCAATGTATAGATCTTAAACTTTCATGTTTATCCTTTCTAAAAACTCATCTCCATGGTCAAGAGTCATTGTACTTCTCCTTTGCTACTTTTCTTTTCACTACCCCTCTCCACCTACGACCCTAGCATACTGCAAATGTGCAATACTTTATGATGCTTACGATAATTGATGACTAGTACTAATGATCATCAGAAAAGTTGTAATGAAACAGTTAGACCATTGTGATTATAGGGGAAAAAACCATTTAATGTCAAAGCATATAGTCTTACCACAAAGAAATATTATAGAGGTGATCGATATGAGATGGAAAACACAAAATATATTACATTATACAATTCCATGAGGGAAGTGACAAAAAATAAGAATTTAAGGAGAAAAAGGAACTGTTAAAGACCTTGTTCACATTTATTTTTAAATGAGTGATGGTGACATCAAATCATATTATTTATACTCTTCTTGAGATATTTAAAAGAGCATTATACCCATTTTATTTTGAAAATGTCAAAATATACAATAGGTTAGAATTGCATCTTTCGTTACTTAAATTTATGATGCAGATAATTTTTATAGTTAGATTTAACAATGTTGGAGGGGCTTCACAGTATTTAAATGCTCTCGAATTGTCTACTCAAGCAAAAATGTTTGAAGACCCCACTTCTATTCCCCATTGTAATTGGATTATTGCCCTTAAGCTCTTCCTATGTAGAGTTATGGACCCTCTGTTGCTCCTAAGCAAATAATGCCTTTGTTTAGAATTGCTGATGACTTCTGGATGGTTGCATATTGTCTATGGGAGCCAAATGAAATCAGCAGAAGTTTTGTCTGCATAAAATGTCGAGGAAGTTAAGTTTCAGACTTGGGTGAAACTATAGGCCTTTCAGTTTAGGTGTAAACAGTAACATTAGGTTATTCGAGGTGAAGAAATATACATAGAAACTAACAATATATGCTTGTCTTTTTTCTTTCGATGAGGCTTTCCTTTCCTTTCCTTTCAGAAAAAGGTTGAGAGTATATTTTCTCATTCCTTCCATATTTGATACTGTCACATGGAGATAATCTTGCTTAAAAATTGTTATTCCAGATGCTTTTCATGTATCCAAAGCAAATACTAGTTTCCAGTCCTTTGTATTTTTTCAAATAAGACTGTTGGAGTTCCCAAATATGAACTGTATTCATTCTGCTATAGCTAGAAGGCTTGGCAAGTGTTTTCTGATGAAACATTGTATACCTTATTAGGTTTGTTACTTTTTTTTTTTTAACAAAGGAGATTGGGAAGAATAAATAATGGAATGCCTTAAAAACCCTTTAGCTTGATAGACTTAGACTTAAAAGAATTAGACTTGTACTAGCACACTAATTATCTTTTTAAAACCTAGGGGGATGGGGGATTGACTATCCTTTGAATAAAACTTTAATTTCTCTTTAGCAGAAATTTCCTCTCCACCATTAGTTCAAATTAATTATTCCTATTAATAGCTAACTGAGAAAAAAACTATTAAGGCATGGTATAATTTGTCTTCTGACTGGTATACATTGATTTTCCATATTTTCTGCCACCTTGTTCTGTTGAAATAGAAGGAGTAAAACTTGCATTTATTTTACCTGTGAAGTTGGCTACTCAGTGAGGAATCCACCTAACTACATTTCTCTTGGAATTGCTCATTCTACCCCTAGTATGTCTGGGGGTAGATATCCCCTCACAGTCTTATTTCTATAGAAAGGCTCACTTTCTTTCTTTCCTTTTTGTTTTTTAAATTTATTTATTTATATTTGGAGAGAGAGTATTTGTGAGTGGCAGAGGGAAAGAGAGAGAGAGAGAGAGAGAGAGAGAGAATCCCAAGCAGGGCTTCAGGAAAGAACTGGCTAATCCCTAACATTAATGGGGACCAGGAGCAAGAGAACAAATGGTGGCCCTCATAGCGTGTGTTTAAATATTGGAAAAGATAAAATAAGAAAACAAACTATTAAATAAGATATTTTCTATCTTCCTATCTTGACAAATATAATTTACAACAACCTAGGGCATGAGGTTTGAAATTTTAAAATACTAAAACTCCCAGAATTCTATAATGAAAATTGACTTCGTGGGGGGAGACGGTCAGTATCCTGTCCCTTTTCTGCCAAGTACCACAATGGGCCATGTACTGCATGTACATGGACACTCCAGGAACTCATTTTATCACCATCTGTCTTGAGCATGTTTGGGATTAGAGGGACATATTTGCAGAACAGTTTGTCCTTGGGGAGACAGATCCAGGAATGAGGCTGGAGCAGGGCCTAGAAATAAACTCAGGCCTACTGAGGGTGGGAGTAGGGAATTCTGGGGCCTAAAGTGCCTCAACCATGTTCTAGAAAGGTCTGTGTGGGCTCTGGAAAGGCACAGCTGTTGTTGTTGTTGTTGTCATTATCATTGAAAGTAAACTTTATTTTTTGGAGCAGTTTTAAGTTCATGGCAATGCTGAGTAGAGGTGCAGAGAGTCCCCATATACTTCCTGCCCTCACATATACATAGGAGAGGCTATGCATGTGTGGGAACATATCTTTTTAACCTCATAGACTCCTTGTCTCATGGAGAAGATTGCAGTCAGAGAAGAACAGCAGTGGGGCCTTCTAAAGTTCTGAGTCTAGGGGCACCTGGGTGGCTCAAATGGTTAAGCGTATGACTCTTGGTCATGATCTCATGGCTTTGTGGGTTCAAGCCCCACATTGGGCTCTGTGCTGACAGCATGGAGCCTGCTCGGGATTTTCTTTCTCCTTCTCTCTGCCCATCCCCTGCTCACTCTCTCCCTCTCAAATAAATAAATACATTTTATAAATAAAGAAAAATAAGGTTTTGAGTCTAGGGCAGATGTCCCTCCTACTAGGTCTAAGGACAGTATTGAAAAAGAATAAGGTAAATTAAACAACATATAAGAGAGAAAGAATACCAAGGATCTTTAATTCTTGGTTTTACTTTCTTCCAAGGCTCTGTTATTTTTTCTGCCCTTGTTTTTGTTTATTTGTTTGTTTGTTTTTATACCATGACATTCTTATAAAACATTTCCCCATTTTTCTTAAGCTGGTTTTATGTGATTTGTGCTACTTGTAATCAATGAGACCTAACTAAGGAAACAAGGATATCCAACTAGGAGACTTTGAGCTGCCAACCCAGTTAAAATTTCATTACCTGAATTTATATATTTATAATGTGTTTACTTTACAAAGTGATTTTACATCCACTTGGTAATCTCCACAATACCCTGTGAGGGAAGAATCACTGTTTCCATTTTGCAGACATAGAATGAAAGCTCAACCAACTTGTCCAAACTTCTAAACAAGATTTCCATGCGGTGAAGTAAGGAGGCTTGTGTATATTGCTCTCCAGACATTGGTGTGCATGAGAAAGTGTATCAGCAGGTGTGAACAGTATAATCAGGAGGATACCTCTTCCCACAAAAACTATTGGGAACAAGGTAAAATAGGTCAAGACATCATCTGTATTCATTAGTAAAGCAAGTACGATCCTTTTGAAATCTCCTTTGAAAAGAGTGCAAATGGCAAGAATAAAAGAATTCGATTGTCAACATCCCTTCGCTTGGCATCCTGTACCAGGTGCCAAGCCAAAGGTACACTTTCTTTTTTTTTTTTTAATTTTTTTTAATGTTTATTATTTTTGAGACAGAGAGAGACAGAGCATGAGTGGGGGAGGGGCAGAAAGAGGGAGACACAGAATCCGAAGCAGGCTCCAGGCTCTGAGCTGTCAGCACAGAGCCCGACGCAGGGCTCGAACTCACGGACTGCGAGATCATGACCTGAGCCGAAGTCAGACGCTCAACCGACTGAGCCACCCAGGCGCCCCCAAAGGTACACTTTCTAAGTGTGAGTGTATAAGATGTAAATGCAAGAACTCTTTCTAGACTCAGTAGGAAGTTGGGATAGGGAAGAGAGCAGGTGTTAAATCTCTAACTGAGGTATGTGGGGATTCCTCAGTTTGAGGAATCCACAAGTATCTGGTACTATTTCTGGTTACAGAATGAAAGCAATGGTATGACGTGTGAGGAGGGAACTCTTCTCTGGTTTTGAAAATATGTCTCCCTGAAAATGGAGCTTGGCAGGTGCACAGAGAATAAGTTTGCTGAAAGTTAATAGCTCTTTTGGATAGCCCAAGAAACTGTATGTGTGTGTGTATGTGTGTGTGTGTGCATGTGTATCCCTCAAGCTGACTAATATAGTAAATTTGGTATGAAAAGAGAAAGATCCCAGAAGGAGTAGCACAAATGAAATAAATGTATAAAATTCAAAATTCAAAACTTTATTTTATTCTTAAATAAATTAAGAATTATTATTATGCATGGGTATAGGCTAAGGAGGTTGGGACTCTGTTGGTGGGAATGCAAACTGGTGCAGCCACTGTAAAAACAGCATGAACATTCCTCAAAAAATTGAAAATAGAACTACTATATGATTTTTCACAGAACTAGAACAAATAATCCTAAGATTTGTGTGGAACCACAAAAGACCGCAAATAGCTAAAGTAATCTTGAAAAAGAAGAACAAAACTGGCAGCGTCACAATCCCAGATTTCAAAATATACTGCAAAGCTGTAGTAACCAAAACAGTATGGTACTACTCTTAACCGTAGAGAACAAAACTGATGGACACCAGAGGGGATGTGTGTGGGGGGGATTGGTTAAGTAGATGATAGGATGAAGGAGTGTACTTGTCATGATACTTGTACATAAGTGTTGAATCACTAAATTCTGCACCTGAAACTATCATTATACTGTGTTAACTAACTGGAATTTAAATAAAAACTTGGAAAGAAAATAAATAAATACATAAAAACAAACATCAAATAAACAAACAAACAAGACCAGTATGGTACTGGCACAAAAATAGACACATAGATCAATAGAACAGAACAGAGTCCAGAAATAAACCCACACTTTTATGGTTAATTAATCTCTGACAAAAGAGGCAAGAGTATTCAAGGGAAAAGACAGTTTCTGACACAAATGGTGTTGGGAAAATTGGACAGCTACCTGCAGAAGAATGAAACTGGACCACTTTTTAAAAAATGTTTATTTTGGGAGAGAGAGAAAGAGAGAGAGGAAGAGAGCGTGTGAGCAGGAGAGCGGCAGAGAGCAAGAGAAAGAAAGAATCTCAAAAAGGCTTCACATTGTTAGTGCAAAGCCCACTGTGGGGCTTGATCCCACAAACCACAAGATCATGACCTGAACTGAAATGCAGAGTCAGACGCTCAACCAATTGAGCCACACAGGCACCCCTGGACCACTTTCTTAAACCATACAAAAATTAACTCAAAATGGATTAAAGACTTAAATGTAAGACCTGAAACCATACAATTCCTACAAGAAAACATAGGCAGTGATGTCTTTGACATCAACTGTAAACACTTTTTTCTAGCTATGTCTCCTTTGGCAAGGGAAACAAAAGCAAAAATAAACCATTGGGAATACACCAACATTAAAAGCTTTTGCACAGTGAAGGAAACCATCAACAAAACAAAAGACAACCTACTGAATGGGAGGACATTATTTGCAAATGATGTATTTGATAAGAGGTTTACATCCAAATAGATAAAGAACTTACACAATTCAACACCAAAAAACCTCACAAATAATTCAATTAAAAATGGGCGGAGAACATGAATAGATATTTTTCCGAAGAAGACATACAGATGGACAACAGACACATGCAAAGGTGCTCAATGTCACTAATCATCAGGGGAATGCAAATCAAAACAACAATAAGATATTGCCTCGCACCTGTCAGATGGCTAAAGTAAAAAACACAAGGAACAACAAGAGTTGGTGAGGATGTGGAGAAGAAGGAGCTCTTATGCACTGTTGGCGGGAATTCAAACTGGTGCAGCCACTGTGGAAAGTAGCATGAAGTTTCCTCAAAAAATTAAAAATAAAATTACCATACGATCCAGTAAATTATACTACTGGGTATTTACCCAAAGAAAATAAAAACACAAATTCAAAAGGATATGTGCCTATGTACATGCACACACACACACATGTATAAATATAATGGAATATTACTCAGCCATAAAAAAGGATGAGATTGTGCTATTTGCAACAACATGGATGGATCTAGAGTGTATAATGTGTGGAGGACACTGGGTAGCAGTCCATTGAGGGTTGCTTACATTGTACTCATCCATCACAGGCACTAATTGGAGCCTTTTCAAGGTTCCCCATCCTGTACTACTCAACTTTCTAAATCCCATTCTCTACAACGTTTCAGCACCATTATCCCTCCAATTCTGTGAGGGGCTCTGGACATTGGAAATAACATCAATTGGGTTGTGACTCTTGGACTTTTCAATATAAAACCAATAATACTCTCAAGTGGGTCATTGCTCCTTTCCATTTTATCACCATTGAAAAATTTCTCAGTCTTCAAAGCTGTAGTTCTGTGTCAACACAAAGTCTATGACCAAATCATTAATTATGTTTTTTTTTTGTTTGACTTTAATCACCTTTTTATTGTTCCCTCTAGGATGCGAATTAGAAATTTGGAGCCAGATCTTTTTTGCTATCAATTGCTCAAATACATACATAATATGTAATGTAGCTCCACCCTCTTCATCCTCTTATGAGGATATTAATACTTACATATTAAATGTACATAAATGCATAACAAGCACCCCAGATTTATCAGTTTCATTTCATAATACCCATGGCAATCTGGAACCCAGCTTCAAATACAGAAATAAATTAGAAACCTGACAACAGCAACAAACCAAACAAAGTTTCCTTAATTGGCAGCAAGGCTAACAAAAGTGAGCCAGATACTTTATTTTGAATAAGGGTCTGGAGCCACCCTTGAAATACAGCCTGCCTTTTTAGAACTGTACAATCCCATTTGTAACATTTCACAAACTAGGCTACCTAGTGTCCTCTGTGAGACGGTAGCCCATTGTATGTTGACAATGAACTAGATTGGAAGAAGTTAAGAAGAAAGATGGCTGCCTGAAGAAGGATGCCTGTGCAGAGAATGTAGACAGCAGAAGCAGGGGCTTCACCAGATGTTGAGGTGTCCAGTTAAGTCAGCAAGAAGAAAACATCCTACTTGTCTCAGTGATCGCTGAAGGAAGGCACGCAAGAGTGGATGCTTAAAATAATGGCTTCAAATCTCAGCTGCCCTTTGGTTGAAACTTTGGATTCATCTTTGACTTGCATCTTTTTTGCATACCATCCATCGATTCTTTCAACAAACCCTCCCATTGCTCCTGCCTTCAACGTATAACCAGAACTCAACTACTTCTTACCACCACCACTGCTGCCCCAATCCAGTGACCATCATTTCTCTCCTGGATTATTGAAACAACCTGCTAAATGGTCTTCTGGAATTTGTCCTTGACACTTAAAGTCTATTCTCAATAGAGCAGCTAGAGTGATCTGATAAAAACACAAGTTAGATAGCATTACTTCTCTGCATAAAACTTTCAATGGCTTTCCAACTCTTATAGAATAAATTTAAAGCTCTTCCTTTAACCCAAGACCCCTTACAACAATCTAAGCCTCCATTATCTCCTTTAGCTAATACCATTCTACTTTCCCTCTTGATCCCTCTGCCCTTATACAGTAGCCATCCTACTGTACCTTGAACCAGGCACCTCAGAGCTGAAGCACTTGCTGCCTTCCTGGGATGCTGGACACCTATTTTTAGCTTCACTCAAAATTTTCCTAGTGAAAAACTCCCTGATTCTATTTCAAATCATAGTCCTCTTCACATATCTCATCCGTCATCTCTACTTTATTGTTCTCCATGATACTTATCTAATTACTCCTGATGAGAAATGAGGCTGCCTCAGGAGTCCTAATTCTTTCTCTTTGTGACCTCTTTGTGACTGTGTACTACCAGGCAGATTCAGGTGGACCCTATTGGTGTGGGGAAGCTTTGAAGGATTGCTTTATGGTGTCTCAATTGGAGATCTGAAGCAGTAGCCCCCTGCTGAGGTCATTTACATAACAGTACCTCATCATTCACTGAAGCAGTGCTTGAACAGAGAAAAATTGAGAAACACACATCTGATAGCTTCACTCTCCTCTTCTCCCCTCTTTCCCCCATAATTTCCCAGGCCAAAGAAGAGGATGACTTCTTTATCTTCCCTGTGTAAAACTCTAAGGTCAATCCTTCAAAATCTGTGGTTTACCCCAAACTGGGCCTACCACCAGTTTTTATATGGCCCATAGGCTAAGAACGTGTCTTTTCTTTCCTTTTTAAATGGTTGGGAAAAAACTCCAATAATAACATTGTGTGACATGTGAAAATTATATAAGATTCAGTTTTCAGTGTCCATAAATAAAGTTTTATTGGAATATAGCCATGCCCATTCATTATGTATTGTCTATGGCAGTTTTGTCTTACAGTGGCAGAACTGAGTAGTTGCCGCAGAGACTGTATGATCTGTAAAGCCCAAAGTGTTTACTGTCTGGCCCCTTACATAAAAAGTTTATTGACCTCTGATATAGCAAAACACCTTTCTGACTCAGGATAGGGAAGAATTTTTTAAGACATGAAAACCACTGGGGGCGGGTGGCTTAGTTGGTTGAGTGTCCAACTTCTGCTCAGGTCATGATCTCGCGTTCATGGGTTCGAACCCCACATTGGGCTCTGTGCTGACAGCTCAGAGCCTGGAGCTTGCTTTGGATTCTGTATCTCCCTCTCTCTCTGTCCCTCCTCTGCTTGTGCTCTGTCTCTGTCTCTCAAAAAATGAAACAAAAAAGGTTAAAAAAAAAAGACATGAAAAGCACTAGTCACAAAGGAAAAGATTGATGGATTCAATTATGGTAATATTAACCCTGGATGGAGATTAGGACAGGGCAGAGAAGAGATAAAAGGAATAACCAAATAAAGAGATGATATTTAAACTGAACTCTGAAAATTTTTAAGCACACATAACTGTTTGTGCAGCTCTTAAAAGTCCAAAACACATGCAGAGTATAGATGACAATTTCTTTCTTAAAAAGCCCATTTAAATGCACAGTTACAGCTTTTCTTTTCACTTTAAAGAAAGAAAAAGATCAGAGACTTTATTTTCCTACATAAAAATCATAGTAATCGTCAAGTTTTTTAGAACTTAAGAACAGATTTTATATATCTGCTATTAACACTACTGTGGGCACAGGATTGATTTTTCCAAGTGGGATATCTTGCTGCCCGATACTTTCAAGAACTGACCTGGGGGTTCCCCATTGTGACTTCAGGAACCACATCTTAAACCAAGAAAGAGAAAAATTGCCAGGAAATATTGTCAGCTTGTTCAGGAATTTGGAAATACCTGGGGGTTCCTTATGTAAATAAACCACGATCTATTTGTCATGACATATGTCTTCTAAAAGGCATATAGTTTTGCCTTCCACCTTTAAGATTTTTGCCTGATTTGATTTTGTATATAACTAGATGACCAATTTTCCTAGTGGCATGTATGGAATAGTCCACCCTTTCATAGCCTTCTCTGAAGTCTGCTCTGCCATCAATTAAGAATCCACTTTTATGTAGAATCTATCTAGTCTTTTGACTCTGGTGTATTTGTCTTTTCTTGCGCCAGTATCTTACTGTCTTCATTACTATGACATTATAATAAATCTCTAGATTTTGTAGGCAGGTCTCTCTGATCTTTTCTCTTTTAGAAATGTCTTGACTCTCTGTGATCCTTTGAGCTTCCATATAAATTTTAAAGTGATTTTGTCAAATAGTATCAAGAAGTCATTTGGGGGGTGCCTGAGTGGCATAGTTGGGTGAGCTACTGACTCTTGATTTTGGCTCAGGACATGAAACCAGGGTCATGGGATAGAACCCATTGTTGGGCTCCATGGTCAGCTTAAGATTCTTTCTCTCTCCTTCTGCTCTTCCCCTGCTCACGTGCTCTCGTTCTCTCTCTCTAAAAAAAAAAAAAAAAAGAAAGAAAGGAAGAAAAAAAAGAATTCTTTTGGGATTTTGATCATCATAGCTTTGACTTTTTAGATGAATTTGTAGATGTTGGCACTTTTATGATATTAGAACTTCCTGTTTCCTTGAAAATTTATTACCACTACCCAACTTTAACGAACATCAACATTTTGACATACTCACTTCACCAATCCTGTAATTACTTTTGCTGAAGTACTTCAAAGTAAGTCTCAGAACCGCATCACTTCAATCCCTAAATATATCAATATGCATCTCAAAAAAGGAGTATTTTCTCATACCACTCCCACGCCATTATCATATCTCATCTAATTGTAATAAATTTTATTATGATCTAATATTCAGATCACATTCGAATTTCCCCAGTTATCTAAAAATGCCTTTTTGCAGTTGATTTGAATTAGGATCCAAATAGGGTACTGTCACTATATTTGGTTACGAAATCTTATAGATTTTCTCTTTAAAAATTTTTTACGTTTATTTATTATTTTGAGACAAAGAAAGAGAAAGAAAAAGAGAGAGAGGGCACAGCAGGGGAGGGACAGAGAGAGAGAATCCCAAGTAAGCTCAGCACTGTGAGTGCAGAGCCAGATGCGGGGCTTGAACTCATGAACCGTGAGACCATGACCTGGGCTGAAACCAAGAGTTGGCAGCTTAACCAACTGAGCCACCCAGGTGCCCCTAGATTATTTCTAATGTAGAACGATCCTCTTACCTTTGTTTTACTCATGCTATTGACTTGTTGAAGAAACTGGATCACGTGTCTTGAGGAATTATGCATTTGACACATTTCTTTATGTCTTTTAACTTGTTTCTCTCTCTGTTGTATTTCCTATAGTATGGAATTTAGATGTAGAAACTTGGAACTCATTTTAAATTAAATTTGGGAAGAATACACCATAGATAATTCTGTGTATTTCTTACAGATGTAGTATTTTCTATTATATCCCATCAGATGACATATAATGCCAGGCCATCTCACTTTAATATTATTACGACTGCTCTATAGGTGCAAATGGTAATAGCCTGATTTCTTCATTCCATAGTTTCCCATCACGCATTAATCTAATGTTATTATCTCCATCGATGATTATATCCTGAACTAGTTAGCGATAGGATTTGTAAATGGCAATTTTTTTAAAGTTTATTTATTTTTGAAAGAGAAAGAGAGAGTGCAAGCGGGGCAAGGGGCAGAGAGAAAGGAAAGGAGAAAGAATCCCAAGCAGGCTCTGCACCGTCAGCGCAGAACCCTATGCGGGGCTCAAACTCACCAACTGTGACATCAAGAGCTGAGCTGAAGTCCGACGCTTCACTGACTGAGCCACCCAGGAACCTCTATAAATGGCGATTTTCTAATTCTACCATTTTCTCTGCATTTATTAACTGGTATTATTAATGAATAGGGTGACCTGTTCTCATCTACCTAAGATATTTAGTTACTCTGAGATGTCCATCATCCAGGAAAGGCAGGATAAAATGCGTAATTCTTCTCCTTTTGTTATGAATTTACGAGTAATGATTCGGTGCTTTTACTAATATCCATAGTATCTCATGGGTTCTGTTTTGTTTTACTGGCCATCTCCTTCCCCACCTTTTAAAAAAGCATCATTACGAATTCATTATCGACTCTAATATGTTCATGTGCTTTTTTTTTTTTTTACCAAATTGCCTGATTTGGCCTACAGGCCGTAGTCTGTTAGTCCCTGACCTAGTTGGTGCTCCTCCATACACCTGGTTCCCCGGGGCGGGGGTTGGGGGTGGGGTGAAGAGCACAGAGCAAAGCCCCCCGCTGATCCGAAAAGGATATGTGGCCTGTGAAAAGATAATAAGACTTGTTATTTTAAGCCATTAAGATTCTCTTTCAAGTTACAGTATAACCTAGTCCAATCTGATACATTAATTTTATTTTTAAACGGTAAGGCAGCAGTGAGTAACTAGAAGACAAGAGTTAGTGGAAAGAGAAAAGGAAAGGGAAACTGAGAAAGGACCAGGAGTTTGGACTGAAAGTTAAAGAGCTCATTACCATTTTGACAGATTGTTCATTCTTTTCCTCTGAACTCCGTATCTTTCTATCTCAATCATCTGCCTATTTGCATGTCGAACAGCATATCTTCTACTCTTTCTGGGAGGCTGGAATGTTGATTGTTTCAAATCTTTTTTTTTTTTTTTTAAAGAAAGTCCTGGAAGGATTTTTAAGTAAATCTGAAAACTGCGTCAGAAAGTCAGGAAGGCCAAAATAAGGAGCTCTGTGAAGAGACATTCCATCAACAAAAATATCTCTTCTCTTCTCTGCCATGGCAACTCCAAAATAGTAAAGAATATGTAATATGCTGTATCCTTATTTGAACCGGGATGCTGAGAATTGTGCAGCCAGCAAATGTCTATTTTGGTGGCAAGCAGGGACAGAGTCTGAAGCACTGTACTGATTCTGTAGCATTGCTTGAGCCTTCCCGGTTGTTCGTGGCAGGATTCCAGAGATGCTCCTCGTATCCACTTTCCTACGGCTCAGAACTGTACATTCACCTTGTGAAGCTTTTTAATTGTTGGAGCCCTGATTCTAACACGGTTGGTGTGTGTTAAAAAAGCCTTTTTCTTTGGACGTGCCAGAGCAGGAAAAGAGAAGAGATGTTTGCGGTGATAAAGGTTGCACTTGTTAGAGGCTCTTGCCCTAGAAATGTTGGTGAGGAAACAGTCCTTATTTGATCATTTCTGGGGTGAGGGAAATGAAAATAAGTTGTGTGCACAGGCTCTAATTCCCTCAGGGCAACCGAGTGGGAGAGAGAGGCCCTTTGGAAAACCTACAGTTTATTCTTACAAAACAATGTAGTCTCTAAGAAGTTGAAAACATTTGGAGAAAGTACAGAGATGAAAAGCATTATTGTGTGAAGTTCAAAATCTCAAGGAAAAAAAAAAGGTGTTCTATAAAAGCTTCAGACTTTACTTTTTGCCTTGGAAATCCTCTGGCCTACAATAACATGATTTGTTTAAAATATGGCACTTAAATATTTAAATGTAGCAGGCCCTATGTGTTTAATTTCTTTGTTTAACTGATGCATAGTTTCCCAACTATGTAGTGACTGGTGTAAAGTGTTCTATATTTATGTGGCTCAGCTTTCCAGAATATTTGGATACTGGCCTTAAATATGTACAGTATCATTCCTTTGCAGCGGTGTTGACAATCCCAAATACATTAATATTATACCTCCAGAGTCTACTTCTCTGAAGCATGGCTAACGATGAGAAAAGTAAATTAAGTTATCAAGTAGTTTATCAAAAATGCAGGGACCACGGAGAATTACAAAGTTAAATTTCCGTTTCACCATGTAGAATGTCAGATGCCTGGTAAATTTCTTTATTTATATTTTAAACAATTAGGACTTTAGTCTATGGATTTCTTTAGGCAATATCAATATGAAATCTGATGGAATTATAGTCATATAATAGCCTGAAACACAGAGAAAGACATTAAGATTTTAAAAAGAATTATTTCTTAATAGCTGCTTTTCTGTCAGATGCAGCAGGAAAACAAGTGTTTGAAGGAAAAAGAAGTGAAATGTTACTCTCCAGTGAATGCTTTGATACTGAATGAATCTGTCTTCTAACAAAGGTTTGACTATACTGATGCCCTGTGGCACCAATACATTGTTTTTAAGTGTAGAAAAGAGAATGCGGATGCCACGGTCTGGTCGTGACCTCTCTGGATACATGGAACCTCTCCCTGGGACTGACCTTCGCTGGAGTGAGGGCAGTGACAAGAATTTGGCCTTGAAGAAATCATAAATTGACAAGCCAGCAGAGAATATGAAAGAGCACATTTTCTCTCAATCAATCTTTATTAGCCCCTAGGAAGAGTGCGTATGTTTTAGAAAAAGCCATCCACTCCTGGGAATTGGGGCCCAGGGCAAAAATGAATGAAAGAAATAGTAAAACAGGCTAAAGGACAAAAGAAACTAAGGAGAGTTTATATTATAAAGCACATACGGAATTCTGTGCTGTACAATGTTCAAAGTAAGCATGATTTTAAACGATACAGATGTTTGCGAGGTATAAAGCATTTTGTGGTTCTAAGCACTCTTAGGCAGCTGTACAGACTTTCTAGTTCAAATAATGTGATATAATGTTTCTGTGTATTCTATAGGAGACCATTAATCCAAACGATTCTGCAAGGCTTCCTAAAACACTTTGTCAACGGTAGGAAAATCTGTTTCTTAAGAGACTATGTTTTTCCCCCTCTTCTGTTTTTGTTATTGCTGGTAGTCTAATTTTAGAGAAGACAAGGTTATGGGCTGAAATGTGTTCCTCCCCAAATCCATATGTTGAAGCCCTAAACCTCAGTGCTTCAGAATGTGACCGTATTTGGAGAGGGGACCTTAAAAGAGGCAATTAAGTTAAAACGAAGCCTTGAGAGTGGGCCCAACTCCAGTCCAACTGGTGCTATTCCTTCTCAACTCCTCGCTATGTCAACTTGTCTTATTGTAGACAATATTGGCCCCCAGACTTAGAAGCGTGGATTAGAAACATGGATTTGGGGTATGTGTTGGACCTTAATTCCAATTTCAGAATATCTGCTGGCTTTTGGCAATCCAACCCATGCCCCCCAGCTTTGAACAACACCATCCTGATCCCCTCCAGGTCTGCCATAGGCATGCCCCACACTCTGCTTCTGCTATATACGTGGTCAATTGAGGCAATCTTTTCCAGAATGCTGCCTTAATTGACCCCCCTCCTGTCTGATGTACCACATAACCATCCACAGAAGTAAATAATAAAAAAAATAAAAGTCTTAATCTTGTTGAAAGTTTGACCTTTGTAATCACAGAAAACTTTCTTAGCCCCTGTATATCTTCTTTCCTGTCTTTAAAATGCAACCAATGGCTATAACTTCACAAAGCAGAAATACGCAAATATTTCTGATGTTTTGCAGTTAAATAGAAACTCACTTTTCTCTATTTTTTCCTTTTTCTTTTAATGTTTATTTTTGAAAGAGACAGAGAGAGACAGAGTGTGAGGGGGGAGGGGCAGAGAGAGAGGGAGATGCAGGATCTGAAGCAGGCTCCAGGTTCTGGGCTGTCAGCACAGAGCCCAATGTGGGGCTTGAACTCACAAACTGAGATATCATGACCTAAAGCAAGGCTCCATCTCACAAACTGTGAGATCATGACCTGAGCCGAAGTTGGACGCTTAGCTGACTGAGCCATCAAGACGCCCCTCTGTTTTTTTCTTTAGATCACATTTCTAGTATTAAGGTTGGTAAAGAATAGTTGGGCATTTTTGGATACCAGATTACCAGGAAGACTCAAAGAATTAAGACTAAAGGTATTGCTTTGTTTCTTCTGGAATTGTGGTAAAGCAGTGGACGCTTATTAAGTCCAGGAGTTAGGTGGAATAATGTCCTAAAGTAATTACAGTTCATAAAGACATGAATTGAAAAGCTGAGCCAGCAGGGTAGCAGTAACAGCTCACAAACACACATAGGTAAGAAACATAACTTGTATTATTTTCCGTGATTGAAATTAATATCCATTTTGAGTGCTGGTTACCCTCAAGTGGCTGGGATGTCCTCTCAGTCATTTCAGGGTTTCACTACACCCATACTGCAAGCTTGTGGCCAATTTCTAACATGGTTTATAGAGGATCACTGCAGGGGTATGGAGGCTAAACATCTTGTCTTGCTTGTTTTGACCAATTTACCCAGGACTGTGCTGAGATAGACATTATGTTTCTGGTCCTGTTCATCAATCCTGGCAGGTTGCTGCTAAACTATCTCTTGCTCATGGTCCAGTGGGAAGGAGAAACTTTTTGTTGCTAGTTGTCCCTTTTGGGGCAGTGGGATCTCTCTGAGCTCTCTTAGTCTCTCTCTGCCTATACATTCCCTGAACTCAATATTACCCCACTGGTCCTGCACCTTACTGAGCCCTGGATCTCAGAGTCTCCGTGTAGACGGAGAGACGGAAGTCCAAGCCTCTCTCATTCTCCATCTACCTCACGCCTCTGCCGCAAATCCTGGATTTGGTCTGTGGGTAATGCCAGAGCATGGGACTCCTGTAGAGACCCAGAATCCACGTTCTTGTCTTCCTTTCTCTGAGTCATTATCTTTCTCAGATCTGATTTCCAAAGTGAGCCGTAAACTCTGCCTCTAGTTGATAGTATGTTCTCACAATAGCACATATTTATGGCTTAAGCTCTTTATTTAGCTACTTTTGAAGTTATAAAGCCCAGGTCCTAGAAACTCAAAAGTTAAAAAATTTGACACTTTTGTGGCTTATTATTATTTTTTTGAGAGAAAGAGAGGGCGCTAGTGAGGGAGGAGAGAGAGAGAGAGAGAGAGAGAGAGAGAGAGAGAGAGAGAGAGGGAGAAGAAGCGGGGCTCACTCGGGACTTGTGTTTTACCCAAAGTGAGGCTTGTGCTCACCTGATTTGGGACTCAAACTCATGAACTGTGAGTTCATGACCTGAGTCCAAGTCAGATGCTTAACAGCTGAGCCCCCCAGGCACCCCTGTTATTATTCTAAACCACCTAAACTGCTGCCTAAATGAGAGAGTGGGTCATATGTGAACAGAAAGTATGAAAAAAGGAAATCAAGCCAACCAAAACACACAAAATTAGTGATTTATAACAAAACAAGAACAATGCATAGAACTGAAAGTGAATTCCTAACTCAAGTCCATGAGCCTAAAGTTGGTTGCCAAAGCTCAGAAGATATTCCCAAACTTAGACAAGACAGGTTGTGTATGTATGTATGTATGTATGTATGTATGTATGTATGTATCTATCTATCTATCTATCTATCTATCTATCTATCTATCTATCAGTTACCCCCACAAACTTAGAAAGGCTTTAACAGGCATGAATTAAAAATGAGTAATCAGTGGCAATGAGAAAGGACCAGAAGCAGGCTTAGAATAATTTTAAAGATTCTTCAAAGGCAAGGACTTCTTGCTCCTGGTTTGTATCTAGATATGACCTATAGTAACACCAAGAATGAGCTCATTATTTTAAGTTCAAAACTTTGTGATGATAATACAATGGATTAGGAATGACTGGAATCACACCGAAGAATAGATTTATAGTCTACGCAGACTAAGAGTGGTTTTGTAGCTCAGTGGTTATGAACATGGGCCCTAAGTCCTTTGTTCATTCATTCCGTGATCCTTACTACTGTGTTGTAACATTGCTTCTTTACTCCAGTAGCCCCGAAGACTTCTTGCTTTGTCATTTCTTGTCTAATTTTTGTGAGCACTCCAGTGGGAGACTGGGCTTCTTTTCAGTCTACATATTGCATTTCAAAACAAAATACAGTTGACCCTTGAACAATGCAGGTGTTAGGGGTGTTGATCCCCCATGTAGTCAAAAGTCCACATATAAACTTTAACTTCTCCAAAACTTAACTGCTAATAGCCTACTATTGACTAAAACCTTACTGATAACATAAACTGTCACTTAACATATATTTGTATTTATATGTATTATATACTGTACTTAGAATAAAATTAGATAAAAGAACATGTTATTAAGAAAAGCATAAGAAAGAGAAAATACATTTACAGTACTCTATTTGTTAAAAAAATCCACTTATAAGGGGACCTGTACAGTTCAAACCTGTGATGTTCAAGGGTCACCTGTATATGGAAATATATGGACTTGGTGTAGTACAGAGTTTATTCGGGAGCCAGATAAACTGAGGTTACAACATTGACTCTAGTATGTTATCCATGTGTCCTTGGGTAGAATTATTTTATATAGTTCTCATACTCCTATTTCATCATCTATGAAAGAGATCAGTAACTCTTACTTTGAAAGATTGCTATAAGAAGAGGTGATGACTAATTCCTATATTGCCAATATCCTATGAGTGTATTGAAATGTTGATTGAGTTCAAACATTTATATGGACTATAATAGTAATAAAAATAATGAATTATTTATATTCATGTAACACATTTAAATTCTATTAGTAGTACTTATGCACCTGAAACAATAACATTATAGGCAAAAAAAAAAAGAAGAAGTGATAGTCTTTATTTGACAGATTTAAGTTTCTGGTTTTGTTTTATTGGTCTAGTTTTTGGCTCTAACATACAGTACAAGTCTTGATTAATTACGGTGTCCTTAATCTGCTGATTTCAGAGTGAAGAGGTAATTGAAATCCTAAGTATACTGACATATATTTTAAACCTTCCTCTCTTCCAACACCTTCCTTCAGGGATACTGAAGTGTTCTTTGTCTTTAAAAACCCTCTCTTAACTCTAAGACTTTCCAGTATTCTATCATACCCAAATGGTTTCTTTCCTGCCTAAACCCAAAGTTTAAATCTTTGGTTTTGTGTGTTAGAGTTATTTCTTAGATTACTTTTCAGATCTCAGGTACTTCTAATGAATAGAAAAATAACGTAAATATTTCAAGCAGGACAAAAAAAGAAACTGTAAATTACCTGCTACAAGGGCCTCAAATTTGGCGTACAAAATGGAAGCTTCTACGGTGATGTGCAGTTGACCCTATCACTTCTGTTCTGATGCTATGAAAGTCTATCGGCCATGTATTGATTATCTGCAATGCAATTTCTGGGCCTAATTCAGAGATTAAGAGAAAATATCCAGACGACATTATTCTTTGGGTCAGGGAAAACCAAGGAAGATGAGAGAAAAAAAAAAAAAAAAGAAACGAACAAGGTAAGAGGGTGAAAGAGATCATAATCAGGTATATTTTTTGGTTGTAAGACAAAAAGGCCCATTTAAGCTCTCTTAAAGGAAGGTGAATTTTTTAATAAGAATTGCGGGGTATCTTAAAGGATTCAGGGTCAGAAAATCTATCTCTTGCTTCATGAAAAAATAGGAAGTTGTCAGTAATTAAGAAAGATATGTTGTCTTATATTCTCGGTCTTGTTTTCACTTTCTCTTGCCACACGGCCTCATGTGTCTGTCTGTTTCTGAATGTGTGTTATTTTACTTTCTTCTCTCAGAAATCTGGTTCTTTCAGCTTCCTTATCAGTACAGTTAGACCCAAATGGTCACCGTGGTTCCTGACACCACAGTAGCTTTTTAATTCTAGTTGATTCCCAGGTTCTGGGACTCCTAGTTCAAATTCTCGAATGAGGGGCTCTGGTGGGACCAACTCAAGGATCAGATGCCCGCTGATGATCCGATCAGCTGTTGACCGAGGAGGAGCGAGGTCATTGATACAAACAGCTAGGGCTGTATGGAGACATAGGCTCTCAGAGAAGAGGGCATGGGCTAAATAAGCATCTTAAAATGTATTGATGACAAGCAGTAAGCGAATACCCAGGGGTTACTGGATTCACAGTATGGTTCCTGAGGAATGATTTGGAAAAACAGCATATGGTAGATGTTTCCAAATGTGTGTGTGTGTGTGTGTGTGTGTGTGTGTGTGTGTGTGTGAGAGAGAGAGAGAGAGAGAGAGAGAGAGAGAGAGAGAGAGGGACAGAGACAGAGAGAGAGAGAGAGAAGAGAAAGAATATTGGATTCTCACTACAGAAAACCCTGGACCTAAACAGGAAGGAAAATAATTTTCCAGATACCAAAAATGGGTCTAAGAACAGTGGTCATAGGGCCGGAGAATGGGAATTGTTCAGACTGTTCAGAGAACTGAACCTGGACAACAGGACCCAGAGGAAAAGCCTTCCAATGGAATGAGGATGTGCGTAACAAGGGTTGCTAATAGCTTAGTGCAGCTTTAACTTGCCCCGTCCCTAGAGTCGACTTCCTGTACTCTAAGAGGTCCAGATCATTCAAGTCCTCCAGACTTCTATGCGAAGGATAAATGAAATAAATAATGCAAACAAAAGAAAGTTAATTGAAGTAGAGAAATGACAGAGCTGGGGGCAGGGAGAGGGAGAAAGAGAGGGGGAGAGGAAGGAGAGGGAAAGGAAGGGATGGAGAGAGATAGTTTAGTACTTTAAACTGAGACCAAGCTAAGTACTGGGAAGCTACTTTAGAAACATTACTCTTTGAAAAACATACACCCAGAAATTCCCATCCAATAAGGTAAGTTAGCTGGGTCCTTGGCCTGCATAATCATGTTGTCCAGAAATGGAGTTGAGGTTAAGTGGTGCTACCAGAGCTGAGCCAGAAAGGAAAGGTTTGGGTCAGAGATGTAGTTTCACTATAAATAGTGAAAATTAATATTTCTACCTCCCTCCCTCCCTCCCTGCCTGCCTGCCTTCCTTCCTTCCTTTCTTCCTTCCTTCCTTCCTCTCTCTCTCTCTCTCTCTCTCTCTCTCGCTCTCTCTCGCTCTCTTTCTTTCTTTCTTTGTCCATGGGTGGTAATGAAGACAACACTCAAGCTCTACCAATAGATGAGTGGGGTGTCAAAATCTAAAGTGCTGGTCTCCAAGCAGAATTTAAAAGCAAAATAGTCATAATAAAGTGTTAGCACTGGGGAGTAGGACTGAACTCGAGGAGGAGGAGTAAGAAAAGGGATGTTACTTTTCATTTCATACTACTTTATAGTGTCTGATTTTTAAAAAATAATTTGTTGTCAAATTGATTTCCATACAACACCCAGTGCTCATCCCAACAAGTGGCCTCCTCTGTGCCCGTCATCCACTCTCCCCGCTCTGACACCCCCCTCACCCCTCAGTTTGTTCTTAGTCTATGAGAGTCTCCTATGTTTTGTCTTCCTCCCTCTCTGTGTCTTTTAAAAAATAATTAAAAAGTAAGAGCGCTTGGGTGGTTCAGTTAGTTGAGCGTCCGACTTCGGCTCAGATCCTTCAGATCCTCCCTCTCTCTCTGCTCCTCCCCCTCTTTCACGCTCTCAAAAATAAATAAACCTTTAAAAAGTAGTTAAAGAGTATATTAAATTTATAAGAAAACAAAAAAATACATCTATGCGAAGAACTCACAGAGATGCATTAATAGTGAAAACTAATATTGGTAGCTTGGTTGGAGTATTAGGTTTTTGTACAGGTGGGTTTGTTTCTAAATGTCTGAAGTTTGTCCTGCTTCAATAGCAACATTTCAACTATTGAAATGCTGCTCGTCTGCCTTCTTAAAAAGAGAATATTTGATAATTCAGTAGTACAATGATTAGAGTCCGTCGCAACTTACAGGAAAGGTTACAAAGTTCAGTATCTTGAATTTTATGTGAATCTGTAGTCTAAAATAGAAATACAGCCCAATGCATAATTGGAACATAAGATGTTCTTTTAAGAGGATGGTATGTGACTCCAGGATTCTAGAATAAGGATGTGGAAAACAACAACAACAAAATCTGTTAAGTAATAATGAGTTCACCACAGCCAATTGTTCCTAAATACTTTAATATTAAATAGAGAAGAAGGTGGTACTGTGTTATTATTATTACAATCATGGCACTGTTATTTAAAATGACTGGAAACCAAATCAAACCCAGTACGTTGCCTAGCAACTACGAGAAACAAACACTTTGTTTCTTGAGCTAACTGACATTAAAACATTACCAAAGATTCCTAAAAATACCTGCCTCAGAGTTCAGCTCTCAGTTAATCTTTTTAGTTCTCAGACATGCTTTTTTCCTGTTGGAACATGTGACATTAAAATTCCTAAGATGCACTTTAGTAATTATCTCAGTAATTCATCTACTTTCTTCTGTCTCAACCTCCAGATAACTTTAAGTTGCTTTTGTATTAGTACTCTGAAATGATAAATTAAATGCCTATAAACATGAATAACTTAGCAGAACTTTTGGCTTAGCTTGTAATTTTTGGTGCTACAGATGTGTGCCGAAGAAAATAGTCGTTCACAAGTGTCTCTTACAAGTAGAATGTCACTAACGGGGTCCTCATCCTGAAAAGACATGAATCATGAGGGAGGAGGAGGTACACTTCATAGCTCCATCACGCAGAGCAGGATTAGAAAAAGTATGTCCTGCAGATGAAGGCCTTGCCTAAATAGGAAATCTAGAAATCACCTAAACAAATGTGACTCCCTGGAGGGGAGTTAGTTTATACTCCTGCTTTGAGAACTATCAGCCAGTCACTGTTTCTTGAAAATACATTTAAAATATTGAATATTCTAACAAGAACAAATTATCTTTTGCCTCATTTGCTTAGAGATAAATGGAGACGAGTCAGGCAGAGGAGATGTAACGTGGATAGATAAATAACTCTTGTTTATTTAAAGTCAGAGAAATAAAAATAATGATGCTAGCGAATATTTATTAAGAATTTATTATGTGCTAAGTACTAAGTAAATGCCCTACATTTAATCGTCATAACTGCACTTGAAGTAGGTAGTTAGAGTTAATCATTTTAAATGAGAAGAATTAATGATTGAAAGTATCTTGCCTGAGGTTGTGCATGGAAAGTGGCAGAACCAGTTTTAAGCTTGAGTTAGTCTCAGTTCCAAAGGTCTGGTTCTTGACTTAAATCCTCATTTATAGTTTGGGAATAGCTATTTGTCTATATTATTAGGTTTGTGTTCTGTTTTGACATTTTATTAAGATTGCCAGATAATTAAGAGATTAACAAATTACTGGACACCAGAACATTTGTATTTTGCTGAATTTAATCTAGATATAATCGACACATCTAGCAATAAAACAAAGAGTGCCATCTTATACACGTAGGGTATATGCCGACTCATCTTATTTTTCCACTGAGTTTTGTATAATTTTATTCCTCTAGAGCTTAGCTCATAGCCCTAAGTATAAGTGTTCAGTGAAAAATTGTTGAATGAGTGAATTCTGTTTATATTTCGATTTTAAATGTGATTGCTTTTAGAAGTTAAGTCTTTCTGTGTGTTGATTTTGTCAGGATCTAGATATGGTAGCCTCACAGAAGCACTATGAACCACAGTAACATTGACCTGCCTACAGCGCTTTATATACATACTATCTAATCCAATAACCCTGTGAGATGGGTACTAGTATCCTTATTTTATGGATAAGAAAACTGAGGCAGAAAGAGATTAAAGAATTTGTCAAGGTCATAAAGTTTGTAAGTAGTGGAGCCAGAATTTAAATCCAGCTTCTCTGGCTTCAGAAAGCGATGACCTCAAAAGTGTCAAGAGGACTGAGTAGTACCAGCCCGCCTGGGAAACATCGAGTTGTCTTTGCCTGGTTTTCCTCTTCACACAATTTCATATTCTTTTTTTTTTTTTAATGTTTATTTATTTTTGAGAGAAAGAGGGAGAGAGGGAGAGAGAGGGAGAGGGAGGGAGAGGGAGAATGAGAGCGGCAGAGGGGCAGAAAGAGAGGGAGACACAGAATCCGAAGCAGGTTCCAGGCTCTGAGCTGTCGGCACACAGCCCATGAAATGCGAGATCATGACCTGATACCCAACCGACTGAGCCACCTGGGCACCCCTTCAGTTTCATATTCTGTTCCACACCTCACCCCTACTCCTTTTCCTCACTCCCAAGAATTACACTTAGGGCCACCGAATTATTTATTACACAGACAGGAACACTTTTTCAAGGAAAAGGCAGCACTAATTGGTTAGACTACCAGGGCAAAAAGTATGAATACAGACTGCCCTGGACACTGGGATTTTGAATCGCCATAAATATACTGTGCCTGTGTTTTTCTTGTTTCTTTATTGTTTGGAGTTGTATGAAGTTAGCAGAGTAAAATAAGTGTACCATCTCTGATTTTGCTCATGCCTATTGCAGGATATTAAGCTGTTTCCAATAGTCTGCCATTTTAAAAAAATGGCAATATATAATCTTATGCCTTCATATTCCACACATATGCATGAGTAAATCTGCAAGATGATCTCTGCTAGGCTAAAAAGCATGCATACTTGTAGCTTTGCTAGACTTTGTTATGTTATACTTCAAAGAGGTTTTACCAATATTCAACATGCTTGGGAGTGTGTGAGCCCAGTGCATTTGCCAGCAGAGTCCGCAATAAATTTTTTGGGTCTTCGCCTATCTGATAGGTAAAAAGCGATATTTCAATGTGAAGTTTATTTGTATCTCTCTCATTTTTGTTTCCTTGTCTATTCTTGTTCGTTCCTTTTTTTTTTTTTCCTTTTAGGTAGATGGCTTTGCCATTTGCCTTAATACAGCCCTTTGTGATGCTTGTTGAAATATGTTTTCCAAGCCTATCATTTGTCTCTTTGTTTTGCTTATAATAGTTTTTGCTCTGCAGAAATTTTTATTTTCTTAGAGTTGTATTTACTTGTTCAATTCTACTTCTTAGGTTTGGAGTCATACTTAGGAAGTCTCCCATACTCTTAGATTGCATTTTCTAAAAAAATGTGCCATAATTTCTTCTGATCCATTTGAAATTTATTTTGTGTTCTGATGCTGCATATAGGATAAACTTGTTTTCCAGATCCCAGTTTTCCAACACCAATAATTAATCCGCCTTTTGCCATCATTAGTAATGACACTCTCATTATATACAAATTCTGACATGTATTTGGGCTTATGGTAGGGCTCCATTGATTTCTCTGTCTAGTCATGTGCAGGTACAGATTGTTTTAATTACTATAGCTTTATAATATGTTTTAAATATCTAATAAGGTTATTTCCTCACTCTATATTTTTTCTCCCCAGAATTGCCCTAGCTTTACCCCCAGACAATTCTTTCATGTTTATTTTATATATTAACTTTAGAATTAGCTTGTCTGGTTGTAAAAATCCTACAGTTATTTTAATGAATTATGTTAATTTTTAAATTATAGTAGAGAAAATTGGTATTCTGATTACACTGTGTGCTCCTACTCAAGAATATGCTATGCCTTCCCAACTGTCCAAGCCGTCTGTAGATCTCTTCATCAGTGTTTAAAAAATTCTCTTCATATAGGTCTTGCGAACTTTATTTTTATTTCTTGGAATTTTCTCTTTTACTGTTGCTATTATAAATGCAATTTTTTTCATTGTATTTTCTACTATGTTATTGTGTGGATACATGAAAATTTTCTTTTAAAGAATGGCTCAGAAACACTTGCTTACATCCCAAATTCAGAACTATATATAAAATAAATTCTCTCCTTTCAAAAAACATAAAGTTATTATTAAAGTTATTAGAATATATGTTTATACACAGCATGCAGACAACTTATCAGTCTATGGACTTGAATATTCAAATTAATATGTATAAGGATTCAATATTGAAATCAGCACACATATATTACATTGCTTTAAGCTACTGCTGGGCTTTCCTTCCATTATTGTTAGGCTGCGAATTGTCTCTAACTGATAAAGAAGAGTATTCCAGTCAGCTGGTAAAGGCAAGAGAAAGCCAATTTAAATTTATTTCCATGTCTTTTGTTTCTATCTCCTCTCCCTCATCAAGATATGTCAGTGACATCAACTGATATATTCTAAATTCTTTCAGAAAAGAGAAGAAAGGGGGAAAAAAAACCCTCAACAACCAAAAAAAAAAAAATGCATGCTCAAACTCCTTGGGTTCCTTTAGTCTCAGAGAAAAATTCAGGGAATTCTTTCTTTCTGTGATATAATCTTGTTGGATTCAGATTATGTTTACTCAGTTTATTCCGTAATTAAGAAATGAGGAACATTTCCCTTTTGATAACAAATGTGTTTTACCCCACATAATTCTGTAGTTATTGTAGTGAAATATAAAGAGTTTTGTGTTAGACCACATGACCCCTTCTGACCCACAGTTATCTCGCGTACTGACTCTGTTTTGGTGTTCTCTTCCGCCGATCGCTGCTTGGCTCACATGCCTCACTTAGGAGTTTTTTTTTTT